>CAJHNH020001846.1:392500-451716 GCA_905116865.2 Candidula unifasciata
TTTCTGTGGTGCCCTGTCTGATGCCAATCTTGTTACATGGCCAAACCATTTGATTTGTTTTCCATCTAAAAATTTCAGTATTGGTTTTGTGCCAATGTTCCTTCTGATATCATTGTTCCTAAGTTGATCTTTTCTCATTTCACCTAGCAAAGGATGTAAACGCTTCATTCCTGTTGTGACTCTTTTCCTTCTGTCTTCTGAAGACAGTGTCCATATTTGACATTGATAGCATAGCGTTGGTTAGAATATTAAAGCCTGTATTTTGGTCAAATGCTCAAATTTCTGGGCCTTGAAGAGTTGAGCGAAGTTCTAGAATCTATATAAAATATATAAAATATACAATTTCAAGTTTTAGAATGGAGGTGGTGGCAGTCACTGATGTCTTCCACTGGCTTGGGAACCAACTGTACACACATGCCCTGAATGTAACTGACTCCAGAGAATGCTGAGAAAGGTGGGGATAGGCATGCTCCATACAGAGTGGCAAGCATCACTTTAGAAGTTCCAGGCAGTTAGCATCCTTTGGATATTTTCTCCAGGTGATACTGGTGTGTTGGGAAATGAGCAGGCAGATAGACTGGGCAGTTCTGCACCACTTGGTGGTGAATTGATGTATGACAAGTTGAATGTTGTGAGGGCTCTTTGGCAGCGAGTCACGACACAAATAGATCATTATGGTCTGAGAAGAATGGTGATGTGGGAAGTTACTAGGGGATCTGGCTGACTCTCAACATTCAAGGCAAAGGTGAGACGGATATACAATCAGACAGTTATTGGTACCACAGAAATTGAAACTCTTCAATTGCTGCTGAAGATGGGGACAGAGCGCTTATGGGAGTGTCCCGAGTGCTGTGATGTCGATTCTTAATTCAACATTCTATAATCTGACTATAAAAAGAAAATAAAAAAACAAACAAACAAACTTCCTTTCTGCTTATACAGTTTTTAAACATATGACTCTGTCAGACATAAGTGGCAATGACATTATATCCTTATTCAGGTAGGGAGCTGCGTAGAAGCAAGGCATGGTGTCCGCCTCGAGTGTTAGAGATTCCGGGTTCAATCCACGGTAAGGGCTGGGATTTTTTCACGTGGACTTGGACTTCTTGTAATTTACCCTGGTCTCTGGATAGTGAGATTGGATGCCCGTGGGCACTGTTGCGAATGTAAAAAATCCCTTGTTAGCTGGAAATCGAAAATAGTAGCCTAACGGCGCTGGCCGGGCAAAATTTGGAGTCAAAAATCTACATGAAGTATTTCAGGATCCTTACCGGGGCTATAAAGCCTGTGCACCGTGCTAAGCTTCTTCGGACTCAGCCTTGAGTTAGAAGTAGAATGGAGTATTTATGGGTTACTACCAGCGTGCCATGGATGTTGATTCGTTGTTCAGACCTCAGGTGGATTTTTTTTTAAAAACCTGACCTGGTCAGCCCAGCTAAAACTAGTGCCAGAATTTCTTCAAAGTTGGATGGCATCTGCCTCAGAAGTGAAGAACCAAAAATCTGCATACAAATATGCCAGATATGTAAAATGGATTTGCATGCAAAACTCAAGTTCTGACACAAGATTAAATTCCAGTAGTGGACCAACAAGCAGAAGTTTTGGCCGGTGTTTACAGCTGGTGAAAGTGAACAAGAAGAAAAGTGTGCCAGGAAACATGAGTTTTAAATGCACCTTTGACCGGGAAACTGACTTTTAAACGTATATCTTACTAAGAAACTGACTTTTAAATACACAGTTTACTAGGAAACTGAACTGATTTTGAAATGTACATCATACTAGGAAATTGACTTCTAAACACAGTTTACTGGGAAACTGATTTTTAAACACAGTGTTTACAATGATTTACTACAAAACTGACTTTCAAACTTAAATCTTACCGTGAAACTGGTTTTTAAACAATTAGATAAGTTGAGCACATTTCAATGAAGTTTATTGTAGCATTTGTTTTCAGTGCATGACACTCCATCAAAATGTAAGTAACAAACACAATGAAACGTAACATCCAACAGGTAGGACATAAATTAACTATTACTGTAAAATAAGAACAGGCATCCCATCAGCCAGTCACCCAATGCAACAGTAAAATTCAGGGAAACATTTTATGTAACAAATATCAAATGGTAATTCAGTGAAGCAATCAATGGAACAAATCTTGAATGGTCAAATTCAGTGAAAGAATCAATGAAATAAATATGAAACAATTATATCCTGTGTAACAATTACTGTTAATAGTGGCATAAAAATCGACCTCAAGATGTTTAGCTCAAAATTCTGAGTTAGGACTATACCCGTCTAACACATTTTACACCTGCCATTAGGCTGAACACCTAGATTTGATAAGATTGGGGGGGGGGGGGGGGGGGGGGGGGGGGGGGGGGGGGGGGGGGGGGGGTGGAGGGGGGGGGGGGGGGGGGGGGGGGGGGGGGGGGGGGGGGGGGGGGGGGGTGTTTCATAAATTGACTTTTACGCAGCAATTTATGAAAATGAACAAAGTAGAAATGATCAGACCCAATGAAATAATTAACGTAACATATAAAATAATCTGACACAGTGGCTCGGTTAACCACTTTAAATCAGATCTAAACAAATAGTATGGAAAGACATAAATGTGCCTGAACAGAAAAATGAGATGTGTCAATGATGTGCCTGCAGTAAGAACACTGAAGGAGAAAAAAACTGACCGTAAAAAAACTGTACCAGACAAACAAACAAAGACGAACTTAATAAAAGGTTATAATAATAAAGGAGCCTATTTACGTCAGTGGCACATCTGGCTTTTAATGGTAAAATCATGTTTTTGTTCACCAGTTGATACTGGCAACATAATGCTGGCCCCCTTTTCTTCCCAGGACAATCAGCTGGGCTGACCAGGGAGCCAAGGTCAATTTTTGAAGAAAACAAAAATCAGCCTTGATGTGGACGTGAACCCAAGACCTAGGTGGTGGTATGGCGAGCATCTTAGCAGCTGAGCCACTGCAAATCCCATTACTAACACGGAGTCTGAGAGAAAACCAACATGAGAACAACAGGGTATCAATGTTTTCATGTGGTTAGGTTTTTAAGTGGTTTGCCCTGCAATCTGAAGGTTACGAGTTCGGTGTCAGACTGTGAGGTTCGGCTCACGGGTTCAAGTATTTTGGTGACCTTTTGGGGTTGATGCTGGAGCTATGGTGTCTTGCATTGTGCCTCTGAACACTGGGAAGAATCATCTTTCCTCACCCTTAGTGTACCACCAGGCATGCGGTATCAGACTCATTCTTTTAAAGAGCAACTGGCAATATATGGGTGTTGTGATCAACAACAAGCCAGTCACCTTTAGTTCCTTGCGCAATATATAGGCGTTGTGATCAACAACAAGCCAGTCACCTTTAGTTCCTTGCCCAATATATGGCAAACATATTTGTAAGCAAATATTTAAACTCCAAAGAAAACACATTAGAAAATGCAGATCAAATTATCAAAAAATACTAAAAAAAAATAGATGAAAACATGACATAAAACATCTGCCAACTCAGATCAAAGTTCTTAATATAATCAGAATGGTTACACAAAAATGAGAAGTGAGATCAAGCAATTTCAAAGTTCAGTTACAAATGTTGTGTGGCTGACCCAAAAGGATTCATTAATCTGCTTCATGTTCTAAAAGGTAAAGGTAAAGTCGGGAGATGTGAACTAGCATCATTTTACACGGTAATAAACCATAAGTGCTTTGCCACCAATACAGACAGCTGTCGACATTCGCACGTAACTCCGTAGCTACAGCAACGTTAATCCATTTACCCCAGAGTGTTAACTCTGGTACCCATTTCCCAGAGGCTGGGTAAACACCAGGAACCGCCCGGCTTCGAACACCGGCCGTGGGCTGCAGCGAGTCGCAGCTGGATTTGACGAGTCTTCTATTGACTGTGCTAACACGGCCCCGATTCATGTTCTAAAACTGTGGTACGCACCTGGTGAGATGCAGTGAAATATGCCAGACAATAATAAACAGTGCAATCTACTGTTTATGTTTTCATTAATTAAATGTCGTGCCTTGCTTGCTGTATAATTAGTTTAGTTAACAACATATTTATATGATAAAAAACTAAGTAATATCAAAGACATGATATCAACAATTCTAAAATAACAGAAGCCATTAAATGCATGAATTAATCACATTAAGTCCTCAAAGGTATTAATGGGAACAGGTTAGTAATGAATCTAGGACATTATACTGTCCCCATGCCAAGTTATTAATCATGAATCTAGGACATTATACTGTCAACATGCCAAGCTATCAATATTACACTCACACTACGGCAAATAATCCAGTATATTACTTACTAATACTTTTTTTTTATAAAAATGACCTTGGCTCCCAGGTTGACCCAGCTTTGAGTGGGTACCGGGTGCAGTCCTGGGAAGTAAAGGCAGTCGGCATGATGCTGACCACATCATGCATCGTGTGCCGATTGGTCTATAAAATATAGGTCTAGCCCTATATGCCCTATACGCCTTTAAGGCGTGGACAATTTTGGTTCATTGATAGAGTCCTACTGAATGGCTTCTTAGGTTCAAATCTCCATCCATCGAGTGTCCTTCTATATCACAATAAAGGTTCATATGTCCTTATGCTCATAGATGTTACTATACGCCCAGTGCAATGAGGGGACTTCCCAATGGGTTTCCAGATGTGGATGTAGGGTCAAGGGTAAGTCAAGGGAATAGGATGCGAGAAAGGAACCGCTCGCAAAATCACAGGTTTATCTGAGCTGTAGAAAGGTGACAGGACTGGGGAAACCAGAGAGAGGTTTGAAAGGTGAAACAAAGATCAAACCAGCTGGTGTTTGGCAGCGAGAGTAACTGGTCGAGTTTGAGAGGCGTGTGACTTCCATGAGCTGTATCTGACAACATGTGAAGAAGTTCAGATACCTCAAGATGAATGGCTGACCAGAAGTGAATCAAGCTGATACCCAGCCTAACTGTGAAGATTGGCAGCATAGTGTCGGAGATGCAAACTCGCCGCCTGCGCATTGCATGAATGGGCCACCAAGAATACAAGGTAACAATTGCTGATGACAGTGAACATCATATACGTGTATTGTAACATTTGATTTTTCAATCTCAGACCACGTAAGAGATCAGAAGACAGCAACCAGATGATACTATGTTCAGAACGAGAATAAATATTTGAAAGTGAGTTTACTTGTTCATCATCATAAGTGTGCATTTATCGTCTACGTGAGAAGCCATCACCACTGTCTGGTTACCCAACTATCACACAGAGGAAGCAATACTCCACACAAAAGGTCCCAAACACCAGCTACCGTTGATCACATGTGTCGCAGTGTAATGATGATAAGGGGGACACCATGCCTGAGGCATACTTTCCATAAATGCCCAAAGGCATCTACATAAAAGGTGCCAAGGACAAAGAGAGAAGTCTTGGTTTTAGTTCAGGTTTCAACTTTACTGCAATCAGCTCACACCATACTTGCTCCGTTCCTGTGCCAGGTGCAAATCTAATAAAATGTCCCTCATTGTCGCATTTGAAAAAAAAAAAAAAAAAAAACTGTTGAACAAACAATTAGTTCTGGAACATTCCAGAAACATGTGCACACAGTAAATGCATATGGCAGTTGCTAGAGATGCCAAAACCAACATTCGCCTAAAGAAATGCAGTTTGTCGTTAATGGAAGTAGTCAGGCTTGATAAGCTGGCTATCCACATGTAGATTTATTACACAAGGTATTTCACCAGCTCATACGTAAATTGGCCACCAGCCATACTGAATACCATGACACAAATGCTGCACAAATGAAAGGCCTTCCACAGGAAAAACACAGAGAGAAGCTTGAGAAACAAGATGCAAATTTTGTGAAGGTATCAGGTTAGCGGACCACTTCCTGGAGATCTCATAAGGGTACCGCCTCTAAAGAATGGAAGGCTCAAGATACGGAGGAGAGGTTAAGCAGTCATGTGCAGGGCAGAAAGATTCCTCAGGTAAGCATCGTATCAGAGCAGCATGTCAGTTCTGCACCAGGGGAATCCCCCCCCCCCCCCACACACACACACACTAGCCTTCCCTTGAGGGCTGACAGGTAAACAAATTTTTGCTGACAACATTCTGTATTTCACAGGGAGCACCGTACAGAATAATTGCTGACAACTTTCAGTAGTAGATTTACCCCACTAGGACATCACACAAGCGATAAACACCCGATGACACAAAGTGCCACCATGTGGATGAGGATCCCCCGTGGAGAGGTCCCAGAAACCGCGTTCAGCCATTAGACCATATTTATGGCCGGGCTTCATTGCGGCCTGTGGCAAAAGCCAGGGTGGGGCTTCAAAATAACGAAAAATTGCATCCCACAAGGGGATGACTAGTAATAAACTTTCAGTAATTTACAGGGAGCAATATAGATCAGTTTTGGTGACAACTTTCTACAATTTACAAGTAGCAATATACATCCTTTTTGCTGACAATCTAAAGTTTACAGGGAGCTCTGCAATACACCATCTTATCAGGCAGCTACATTAAAAGAAAACAAATGGAATTGAAATAATAATTTAAAAAAATACTACTTTACACCCTAACAAAACATATATTGCACTTACATGAATCAACAAATATAATACCACAAGAATTGCATAAAGCAAGACACAAGCATACTGCACACTAGACACAATAAACCCCATGTTGTCAAACAAAATAAGGAAACAATCTAATTCATCTTGGATTTCCCTTTTTAACTCTTTGAGTCCCAGGAGGTTTAGCATCGCAGGCCCAAGAGAGACATAAAATCAGCACATCATACGTTTACTGGTCTTCTTGGTAGGAACCTATGGACGTATGATGCGTTCCTCGGGACTCAAAGAGTTAAACAATATGGCCACATACTTCAACAGAAAATTAGGCCGTCTCAACAAGACAGGCTGGTTGCAATGTACCTGCCACCGCTAACGAAGGAAACATTACAATGTGATAGCTGAATCCCTTCTATGGTGTGACTCTCTTACCAATGTCTCAAAGCCAAGAAAATTGCCTTTGTCTATGAAGCTGAACCCCGGTAAACGGACTGCATTGTGAAAGCATTTCACTAATCGCCTAGCCACAACAAAGCTGCACACATTTCTATAGTGTTCAGTCTTTTTCCTCTGACCTTCTTCTTGTGAGCGTTATATCAGAAAGCCGTCCCCTTGTGAGTTGCATTGTTTTGGTTATTTTGAAGCCTCACCCTGGCTTTTGCCATCCTATTTTTTTGCTGTTGGTATAAAATACTGCACTGTTCGCTGTCACTGTCATATAATGTTGTTTTACTGATTTGCCATTTGCCATATCTTCTTCTTTGTTCACTGGCTGTAAGCTCTGAGGGAAAGTCCTGGTTGTTCATTCATTCGAACTTTGTGCCAGGGCCTGAGTTTTGCGTGTACATCTGTTTTACCGGCTTATTTGTGTGCAGTTAGTTGTTACTTGCTGCTTGAGCAGATGCGCTCCAACTTTGAAGGAAGTCCCCAGTTAGTTGACGCCTATGAGATTCTAGCTAGGAAGGCAGTGGGTCTATTCTTGTTTTCCCCACAATGGGGCCTCAAAACCCACAGGGGGAATTCGCCATATAATGTTGTACTACTGATGACAGTTGCCATTTAATGTTGTATCCTCTAATGTTGTATCTTCTTCTTATTCTTTGCTTTCACCAGCTGTAAATTCTGGTGGTAAGTTCTGGTTGTTCCTTCACTTCTGGACTGTAGTCCTGTTCCTGAACCTGAGTGCTGCGTGTGCATCCGTTTTACAGATTTGACTCATTTGTGTACAGACTATTGGTTCCTTGCCTCTCAGGCAGATGCACTATGACTTCGAAGGAAGCTCCCAATTAGTCGACTCTTACAACATGCTTTTGGGTAGGCAGTGGGTCTATTCTTGTTTTCCTTATAATAGGGCCCCGAAACCCACAGGGTGGAATGTTGTATTATTTAATACAACTGACACATTCTTCTTCACGCTCACCAAATTTAAATTCCGGCGGAAAGTTCTAGTTGCTCATCCAATTCCGGACTTTAGTCTTATTCCAGCACTTGAGTTTTGTGTGCATTTGTTGTATAGATCTGGCTTATTTGTATTTTGTTTTTGTAAATGTCATATGCTGTCATTACTGATGCCTTATACTATTGTACCATTTACCGTCACTGTGATATAATGTTGTACTATTTACTGTGATTGTCAAATAATGTTGTACTATTGAACTGTAACTGTCAAATAATGTTATACTATTTACTGTAACTGTCATATAATGTTATACTATTTACTGTAACTGTCATATAATGTTTTACTATTTACTGTAACTGTCATATAATGTTTTACTATTTCCTGTAACTGTCATATAATGTTTTACTATTTCCTGTAACTGTCATATAATGTTGTTCTTTTTGTTGTAACTTCCAGACACTGTTGGACCCTTTATTACCACATACTGTACATATTTTCTATTATTAATACTGCAAACAGAAATATTCAAGGACATTAACATTTAAAAGCTAAAGCATGAACAAAATTTCCATCTTCATGTTTTGTGTCAAGCCTATCTCATTCCCCAGCACATATATGGAAATACCAAATGATGAATGATGAACATAAAAATAGCATGCATTAATACAATCTAAGGATTCAGAGCTGATGAACCATACGTGGTAGCGCACCTGACCCCGGACTCATACAGGTTAAAGTCCTAAAAGGTTAAAGGGTAAAGTTAAGAGGATCGACTTCACTGCACCGGGGTTTATCCCATATGGCTCAGTCTTTCTCTCCACAGAACGGCTAGCCACCTGCATGAACTCTGTAGCTCTGGCGGCTACCCCTAGTGCTCTCTGTAAAAATGAAAAAACAACAACTTATGCCTGGATTACCTATCACACTCAATCTTGACACACAACAACCACACCAACAGTACCACAACTTTTGCCTGGATTTCTGATTCACTCAACCTGGACACACAAAAGCTAGACAAGCAAAACAAAAACTTTTGCCTGGACTGCTTATTTCACTCAACCGTGACTCACAACAGCCACACCAACAGAACAAAAACTTTTGCCTGGACTACTTATTTCACTCAACCGTGACTCACAAAAGCTACATCAATAGAACAAAATGTGTTCATGAATGTCTCCCAAACTGTCAAATTGTTTGTATGGAGTCCCCAAACAAAATGTACACACTTCAACAGATATTATTTATGTTAGTGGTCTTCAACCTGGGGGGTGCAAGGAGGTTAACACACACATTTATTTATAGATCAAGAATGCATTCTGACCAAAATGTATCTCCATACTTTCTGTTTCACTTGTTTCCGGATCTATTGTTTCTCCTCTTTTTAATCCCATTTTGTTATGTTGGGAACGGAGGGTCTTGCCAAATACCAATAGAAGCATGGGGGGGGGGGGAATATCTTGCCATATACTCAAGGATGGCATGACCTGAAAAAAAGGTTGGAGATCACTGGTTTATGAACTTTTAAAACAGTCCAATCAAATTACTGTATCAATGTATAGTATATGTTCACATGAATTCTAGCATCAGAACCTGAAAGACAGGCAGGTTTTGTACATTTGCGATTACCAACAGATTTAATGTTTAAATGTACTGCAATCATGTAAACCTTTGCCACAACACTATCTGAGAAATACAAAGACACTGGTAATGTTTTCAAGCACTTCCAACACATATAATGCACAACATTACATTTCTGAATAACTGAAAGTGCACAAAAATGCCTGAAAGTACCCAAAACAATGTTAAAAAGTAGTCCAAAACATGGCAAATACCTTTAAGCAAACATTAACTTAGAAGTCAGAAAATGTTCAGTCACAAAGAAATTCAATTTCCCATAATTTCAGCTACCCATTAAACACAGATCTGTCCACCACATGCATCATCATCATCATGTAGCAGGTCCTTTGCAGAACGTCGCTCTCATCACAGTCTGCCTGAAAGAAACTCGTTCGCTCGCCATTCTCCCACCTCATGCATTTTCACACTCAAGGAGTCACCTATATCCTGTGCCCATCTTCGTGTCGGTCGGTCCCTGCCACTCCTTCCTGGTACCATGCCTTCTGCTACAATTTTTTCCAATCCGTCGTGGCGCTTGATATGACCAAAATATTTCAGCTTTCGAGAAAGGATGCTGTTTATTAGCCAATCTTTCTTGATGTTCAGATCTTTTAAGATGTCAATATTTCTCATCTTCTTTGTTCAAGATATTCTGAGAATCTTTCTATAACATTTTTTCCACCACATGCATGTTCCCATAATTTCAACCGTCCATGACATTCTGATCTGCCTACTCTTGCAAGTTCCCATAATTTCAACCGTCCATGACACTCTAATCTGTCTACCCCTGCAAGTTCCCATAATTTCAACCGTCCATGACACTCTAATCTGCCTACCCCTGAAAGTTCCCATAATTTCAACCATCATGACACCCACCTCTGTTCACCATGAAAATTCCTAAAATTTAAACAAATCATGAAACCTAAATCAGTTCACCATGAAAGTTCCCCTAATTTCACCCACTCATCGAGCCAAAAACCATATTTTTCCACGTATGAGACAAAATGTATTCTCACATTTTTAAGTTTAAAATTGGGGGCCATCTTATTCACAGAATGTGTTAAAAATATTTCTTAACTATGGGCAAAAATATAGGGGTGTCTTTTACATGGAACAATACACTATGTCCAACAAGTTCCCATAATTTCGAGTGCTCAGGAACCTCAGATCAGACTTGTCCACAAAGTTCTCATAATTTCAACTGCCCATGAAACCCGGATCTGCCATCCAAGCTTCCATAATTTCAATCATTTATGAAAAACAGATCTGTCTACCATCCAAGCTCCCATAATTTCAACCATCCATGAAATTCAGATCTGCCAGTCATGCAAGTTCCCGTAACATTAATCTGGTGTGGCTGGGGGATCTGTACTGAAGTATGGGGTTGCGTCTTTCACTAGAATTGTGTGGCAGACATCACAGACTTTGGCTTGCCGGAAATTGGGTCCACTGACCACAGATTTGGTGGTGCAGTCAGCACAGAAGATCCTACCGCAGTGCCGGCAATGGTGCTGGGGAACAGAGAATGTGTGAAATATATTTTAGAAAAGTGCACAAAATATTTTGATAATACTGAGATAAAAAGTCTCAAACACAATATAAAATAATTGAACACAATACATTAAAAAAAAAACATTAATAAATGACAAGACAATCATATACATGAAATAAATAATTGTAAAAAATAAAATAAAAAATAAATGACAAACAAGAGATAAGTAATGAAATACTGTCATTTAAAAAAAAATTATGTTAAGAGTGTTGTAAAAAAAAATTAACAGTGCCATCAGAGAATCATATATGAATGCTGTTGGTAAATAATATAAGAATGGTGTCTGTAAAGTGGTTCTGTAATTAATATAAGAATGGTGTCTGTAAAGTGGTTCTGTAAATAATATAAGAATGGTGTCTGTAAAGTGGTTCTGTAAATAATATAAGAATGGTGTCTGTAAAGTGGTTCTGTAAATAATATAAGAATGGTGTCTGTAAAGTGGTTCTGTAAATAATATAAGAATGGTGTCTGTAAAGTGGTTCTGTAAATAATATAAGAATGGTGTCTGTAAAGTGGTTCTGTAAATAATATAAGAGTGGTGTCTGTAAAGTGGCTCTGTAAATTATATAAGAATGGTGTCTGTAAAGTGGCTCTGTAAATTATATAAGAATGGTGTCTGTAAAGTGGCTCTGTAAATTATATAACAATGGTGTCTGTAAAGTGGTTCTGTAAGTAATATAAGAATAGTGTCTGTAAGTAATATAAGAATGGTGTCTGTAAGTAATATAAGAATGGTGCCTGTAAGTAATATAAGAATGGTGCCTGTAAGTAATATAAGAATGGTGTCTGTAAGTAATACAAGAATGGTGTCTGTAAGTAATATAAGAATGGTGCCTGTAAATAATACAAGAATGGTGTCTGTAAATAATACAAGAATGGTGTCTGTAAGTAATATAAGAATGGTGCCTGTAAATAATACAAGAATGGTGTCTGTAAGTAATATAAGAATGGTGTCTGTAAATAATACAAGAATGGTGCCTGTAAGTAATATAAGAATGGTGTCTGTAAATAATACAAGAATGGTGCCTGTAAGTAATATAAGAATGGTGTCTGTAAGTAATATAAGAATGGTGTCTGTAAATAATACAAGAATGGTGCCTGTAAGTAATATAAGAATGGTGTCTGTAAATAATACAAGAATGGTGCCTGTAAGTAATATAAGAATGGTGCCTGTAAGTAATATAAGAATGGTGTCTGTAAATAATACAAGAATGGTGCCTGTAAGTAATATAAGAATGGTGTCTGTAAGTAATATAAGAATGGTGTCTGTAAGTAATATAAGAATGGTGTCTGTAAGTAATATAAGAATGGTGTCTGTAAGTAATATAAGAATGGTGTCTGTAAGTAATATAAGAATGGTGCCTGTAAGTAATATAAGAATGGTGCCTGTAAGTAATATAAGAATGGTGCCTGTAAGTAATATAAGAATGGTGCCTGTAAGTAATATAAGAATGGTGTCTGTAAGTAATATAAGAATGGTGCCTGTAAGTAATATAAGAATGGTGTCTGTAAATAATACAAGAATGGTGCCTGTAAGTAATATAAGAACGGTGTCTGTAAGTAATATAAGAACGGTGTCTGTAAATAATACAAGAATGGTGTCTGATGGTAATATAAGAATGGTGCCTGTAAGTAATATAAGAATGGTGTCTGTAAGTAATATAAGAATGGTGCCTGTAAGTAATATAAGAATGGTGTCTGTAAGTAATATAAGAATGGTGTCTGTAAGTAATATAAGAATGGTGCCTGTAAGTAATATAAGAATGGTGTCTGTAAGTAATATAAGAATGGTGTCTGTAAGTAATATAAGAATGGTGTCTGTAAGTAATATAAGAATGGTGTCTGTAAGTAATACAAGAATGGTGTCTGTAAGTAATATAAGAATGGTGTCTGTAAATAATATAAGAATGGTGCCTGTAAGTAATATAAGAATGGTGTCTGTAAGTAATACAAGAATGGTGTCTGTAAGTAATATAAGAATGGTGTCTGTAAGTAATATAAGAATGGTGCCTGTAAGTAATATAAGAATGGTGTCTGTAAGTAATATAAGAATGGTGCCTGTAAGTAATATAAGAATGGTGTCTGTAAGTAATATAAGAATGGTGCCTGTAAGTAATATAAGAATGGTGTCTGTAAATAATACAAGAATGGTGTCTGTAAGTAATATAAGAATGGTGCCTGTAAGTAATATAAGAATGGTGCCTGTAAGTAATATAAGAATTGTGCCTGTAAGTAATATAAGAATGGTGTCTGTAAGTAATATAAGAATGGTGCCTGTAAGTAATATAAGAATGGTGTCTGTAAGTAATATAAGAATGGTGTCTGTAAGTAATATAAGAATGGTGTCTGTAAGTAATATAAGAATGGTGTCTGTAAGTAATATAAGAATGGTGTCTGTAAATAATACAAGAATGGTGCCTGTAAGTAATATAAGAATGGTGTCTGTAAGTAATATAAGAATGGTGTCTGTAAATAATACAAGAATGGTGCCTGTAAGTAATATAAGAATGGTGTCTGTAAGTAATATAAGAATGGTGTCTGTAAGTAATATAAGAACGGTGTCTGTAAATAATACAAGAATGGTGTCTGTAAGTAATATAAGAATGGTGTCTGTAAGTAATAAAAGAATGGTGTCTGTAAATAATACAAGAATGGTGCCTGTAAGTAATATAAGAATGGTGTCTGTAAGTAATATAAGAATGGTGTCTGTAAATAATACAAGAATAGTGTCTGTAAGTAATATAAGAATGGTGTCTGTAAGTAATATAAGAATGGTGTCTGTAAATAATACAAGAATGGTGCCTGTAAGTAATATAAGAATGGTGTCTGTAAGTAATATAAGAATGGTGTCTGTAAATAATACAAGAATGGTGTCTGTAAGTAATATAAGAATGGTGTCTGTAAGTAATATAAGAATGGTGTCTGTAAATAATATAAGAATGGTGTCTGTAAGTAATATAAGAATGGTGTCTGTAAGTAATACAAGAATGGTGTCTGTAAGTAATATAAGAATGGTGTCTGTAAATAATACAAGAATGGTGTCTGTAAGTAATATAAGAATGGTGTCTGTAAGTAATATAAGAATGGTGTCTGTAAGTAATATAAGAATGGTGTCTGTAAGTAATATAAGAATGGTGCCTGTAAGTAATATAAGAATGGTGTCTGTAAGTAATATAAGAATGGTGTCTGTAAGTAATATAAGAATGGTGCCTGTAAGTAATATAAGAATGGTGTCTGTAAGTAATATAAGAATGGTGTCTGTAAGTAATATAAGAATGGTGCCTGTAAGTAATATAAGAATGGTGTCTGTAAATAATACAAGAATGGTGTCTGTAAGTAATATAAGAATGGTGCCTGTAAGTAATATAAGAATGGTGTCTGTAAGTAATATAAGAATGGTGCCTGTAAGTAATATAAGAATGGTGCCTGTAAGTAATATAAGAATGGTGTCTGTAAATAATACAAGAATGGTGTCTGTAAGTAATATAAGAATGGTGCCTGTAAGTAATATAAGAATGGTGTCTGTAAGTAATATAAGAATGGTGTCTGTAAGTAATATAAGAACGGTGTCTGTAAGTAATATAAGAACGGTGTCTGTAAATAATACAAGAATGGTGTCTGTAAGTAATATAAGAATGGTGTCTGTAAATAATACAAGAATGGTGTCTGTAAGTAATATAAGAATGGTGTCTGTAAATAATACAAGAATGGTGTCTGTAAGTAATATAAGAACGGTGTCTGTAAATAATACAAGAATGGTGTCTGTAAGTAATATAAGAACGGTGTCTGTAAATAATACAAGAATGGTGTCTGTAAGTAATATAAGAATGGTGTCTGTAAATAATACAAGAATGGTGTCTGTAAATAATACAAGAATGGTGTCTGTAAGTAATATAAGAATGGTGCCTGTAAGTAATATAAGAATGGTGTCTGTAAATAATACAAGAATGGTGTCTGTAAGTAATATAAGAACGGTGCCTGTAAGTAATATAAGAATGGTGTCTGTAAGTAATATAAGAATGGTGTCTGTAAGTAATATAAGAATGGTGTCTGTAAATAATACAAGAATGGTGTCTGTAAATAATACAAGAATGGTGTCTGTAAATAATACAAGAATGGTGTCTGTAAGTAATATAAGAATGGTGTCTGTAAGTAATATAAGAATGGTGTCTGTAAGTAATATAAGAATGGTGTCTGTAAGTAATATAAGAATGGTGTCTGTAAGTAATATAAGAATGGTGCCTGTAAGTAATATAAGAATGGTGTCTGTAAGTAATACAAGAATGGTGTCTGTAAGTAATATAAGAACGGTGTCTGTAAGTAATATAAGAATGGTGTCTGTAAATAATACAAGAATGGTGTCTGTAAAAAATACAAGAATGGTGTCTGTAAGTAATATAAGAACGGTGTCTGTAAGTAATATAAGAACGGTGTCTGTAAGTAATATAAGAATGGTGTCTGTAAGTAATATAAGAACGGTGTCTGTAAGTAATTTAAGAACGGTGTCTGTAAGTAATATAAGAACGGTGTCTGTAAGTAATATAAGAATGGTGTCTGTAAGTAATATAAGAACGGTGTCTGTAAGTAATATAAGAACGGTGTCTGTAAGTAATATAAGAACGGTGTCTGTAAGTAATATAAGAACGGTGTCTGTAAGTAATATAAGAACGGTGTCTGTAAGTAATATAAGAACGGTGTCTGTAAGTAATATAAGAACGGTGTCTGTAAGTAATATAAGAACGGTGTCTGTAAGTAATATAAGAATGGTGTCAGTAAGTAATATGAAGGTTGTCTGTAAATAATGCAAGAGTGGCATCTGTAAATAATGTAAGGCTGCAAATAGTTTGGCCAAACAAATGAACTGCTGAGGAAAAAACCAAAATGTTCATTACTGGAAAACGTTATCAAAGCAAGAAGATAGAGATGGCTTGGACATGTTTGCACAATGCATCATTATATTTTGGCAGGGATGGCTCTCCAATGGATGGCAGCTGGAAAAAAAAAAGGTGATGTGGACGACCTACGGTAAAATACAGAAGGACAGAGGTATGAGAAATAAAAAAAATATAAAATGACATGGTGTAGTACAAGCAGAAAGCAGCAGATCCGCAGTAATGAAGACATCACTTGTGAATGTCTTATGTGTCAACAGGAACAAAAAAGGATATATATCATATACATCACTTGTGAATGTCTTATGTGTCAACAGGAACAAAAAAGGATATATATCATCATATACATCACTTGTGAATGTCTTATGTGTCAACAGGAACAAAAAAGGATATATATCATCATATACATCACTTGTGAATGTCTTATGTGTCAACAAGAACAAAAAAGGATATATATCATCATATACATCACTTGTGAATGTCTTATGTGTCAACAGGAACAAAAAAGGATATATATCATCATATACATCACTTGTGAATGTCTTATGTGTCAACAGGAACAAAAAAGGATATATATCATCATATACATCACTTGTGAATGTCTTATGTGTCAACAAGAACAAAAAAGGATATATATCATCATATACATCACTTGTGAATGTCTTATGTGTCAACAGGAACAAAAAAGGATATATATCATCATATACATCACTTGTGAATGTCTTATGTGTCAACAGGAACAAAAAAGGATATATATCATCATATACATCACTTGTGAATGTCTTATGTGTCAACAAGAACAAAAAAGGATATATATCATCATATACATCACTTGTGAATGTCTTATGTGTCAACAAGAACAAAAAAGGATATATATCATCATATACATCACTTGTGAATGTCTTATGTGTCAACAAGAACAAAAAAGGATATATATCATCATATACATCACTTGTGAATGTCTTATGTGTCAACAGGAAGAAAACAAAGGATATATCATATACACACTTGTGAATGTCTTATGTGTCAAAACAAAAAAGGATATATAATATACACACTTGTGAATGTCTTATGTGTCAACAGGAAGAAAACAAAGGATATATATACACACTTGTGAATGTCTTATGTGTCAACAGGAAGAAAACAAAGGATATATATACACACTTGTGAATGTCTTATGTGTCAAAACAAGAAAATGATATATCATATACACACTTGTGAATGTCTTATGTGTCAACAGGAAGAAAACAAAGGATATATCATTTACACACTTGTGAATGTCTTATGTGTCAAAACAAAAAAAGGATATATAATATACACACTTGTGAATGTCTTATGTGTCAAAACAAAAAAAGGATATATAATATACACACTTGTGAATGTCTTATGTGTCAAAACAAAAAAGGATATATAATATACACACTTGTGAATGTCTTATGTGTCAACAGGAATAAAAAAGGATATATATCATATATACTTAGATTATTCTTCAACTATGTCGTCCCCCCCCCCCCCCCCCCCCCCCCCCAAAGAGATTTAGTTTCCTCTAACAGAAAGATAAGCTATAAGTTACATAAGAAGTTAAAAGTCCAGAGAACTGACTTTACTGCACCAGGTTTTATCAAACAGGGCTCAGTCTCTCTATGCAGAATGGCTGGCCTCCTGCCAAGAGCATCACACAATGCATAAAACTAGAGCTCTGGTGATGATTCCTAAGGATCTCAGCAAATACTGAAGTCTGAACTGAACAAAAGATCCGTGAAAGGAACCCAGGACCTTCAGAGAGCAAGGACAATAGCTTGACCACTTCACCCCGAACAGTTACATAAGCAGTGTGCGGCAAACAGAATGCAATTAAACAAAAGTGAGACCCCTATATAATTTCTCCCCCACCCCCTTAAAAAAAAGTAACAAGATGTTTACCTTGCGCTTGGTGACAGAAAAAGGCTGTTTACAGTTATTACAATCATCAATATCATCTTCGTGTTGCCACCGAACCTCGTTTTCTGCCTGGCGGATTTTCTCCAACTGAATCTGTTGAAGATGATCAAGATTAGGACAGGAATGGCTGATTTATCTTGCACCAGTCAAAACACTGATATGGCCAATTCACCAACATGACCAAAACATTCACAATGTTAAACCACTATCAATGGTCGAATCAAAAACATGGTGGCATCACTAACATGGTCAAACCACTACTAGGGTCAAGTCACTACCAGTGCTAAATCACAAACATGGCCAATTACTAACAGGTTCAAATCACTAACATGGTTAAATCACTACTATGGTCAAATCACTAACATGGTCAAATCACTAACACATCAAATCATTAACATGATCAAATCAGTACTAGGGTCAAATCACTAACATGGTCAAATCACTAACACATCAAATTACTAACTTGATCATATCTCCAACATGGTCAAATCAGTAATAGGGTGAAATCACTAACAGATCAAATCACTAACATGGTTAAATCACTAACCCGGGTGAAATCAATGATGTCATCATTAACATGGTCAAATAACTAAACAATGAACCTATATCAAATCAATAAAATGGTCAAATCATTAACACAACAAATCAATCACTATGACATGAAATCACTAACAGGTGAAATCACTAACATGGTGAAATCATTAACACATCAAATTACTAACAGGTCTAATCTCTAAAAGGTCAAATCACCAACTTAGTCAAATCATTAAAACGGTCAATCACCAACACTGGTGACATCACTAACATGGTCAAATCATTAACATGGTCAAATCACTAATGTAACTGCATCAATATCATGGCCAACTCACCGCAACCTGAACCTAATATCCTGACAACTGATATAGCTAAAAGACAAGAGCCTCACCTGCAGTGACTGGGACAGCTTGACAAAATCTCTCTGCACTGCCTCGCTGTTGTCCAAGTCCACTTGTAGAGACTGCACTTTGGTCCTCAGTGCATGGTTCTCTGATTCCAGCTTGCTCTAAAACAAAACAACCACACATGAATCAAAGCAAGTGGTTTTCTGCTGTAAATCGAAACACACAAGAATAAAACAGGCTACACAACTAATTTTGTTCGTTCCTTCTTCTTCGCATTCACCAGCTGTAAACTCTGGGGGAAAGTTCTGGTTGTTCATCCACTTCTGGACAGCAGTCATGTTTCAGAACCTAAGTGTTGTATGTGCATCTGTTTTACAGATCTGACTCATTTGTATGCAGACTGGTGGTTCCTTGCCTCTCAGGCAGATGCACTCAGACTTCGAAGGAAGCTCCCAATTAGTTGACTCTTACGACATGCTTTTGGGTAGGCAGTGGGTCAATTCTCGTTTTCCCCGCAATAGGGCCCCGGAACCTACACGGGGAACAGCTTATTCATCATGACCAGCCTTGTGCACATCACAAAAGGCTCACAACCTATTCCTCCACCCCCCCCCCCCCCCCCACCTGTGTCGGTGCGAAGATCCCACTGTGGGGGGAAACAAGAATAAACCTGCTGCCTCTCCAACAAGCATGTCTCAAGAGGCAACAAATTAGGGGTGTTTCCTTCAAAGCTGGAAGTGCCATTGCTGCATCTGCCTGAGATGTGCGGAATCAACGGTCTGCATACAAATAAGCATATCTGTCGAACGGATGTGCAGGCAAAATATACATCAAGTTACAGAAGAAGACTAAAGTCTAGAAGTGGATAAAGACTAGAACTTTCCATAAGAGTTTTACAGCTGGTGAATACAAAGAATAATAATAATAATAATAATAAGAAGAAGAAGAAAAAAAGAAAACACATACAAGCAATACAAGATACACAATTTATTCATCATTACCCTTTTGAGCACAGATAGATCATTACGGTCTAAGGAGAATGGCGCTGCGGGAGTTTTACAAGGGGATCTGGCCGACGCTTGACACTCGGGGGGAGGTAAGAGACGGATATACAGACAGTTACTGGTACCATCGAAACTGGAACTCTTCACTTGCTGCTAAAGATGGGGGACTGAGCACTTATGGGAGTGTCCTGAGTGCTGTGATGCCAATTCCTAATTCAACATAAGCTATTCCTCCATTCCCACCCATCCTTTCCATTTCATGGCTGGAATCCAGCCTACCACCTTTAGCTTTTCTATTAACTTTCTCTTTTATGTCATTTTCCCCCTCAATCCACTTGTTTCCCACTTCAGCATCTGTTTAGTGATTCGCTTCTTTACAGGATGAGTCTGATATAGCACCCGTTTCTTCGCCTAATAACTTGTAATCTTAGTTTCAGCTTAATAGCAAATGGGTCACACCATAGTTGCTCTGTTCCTCTCTTCTTTTTCTTCAGCATTCCGAGCCCCTGAGGTTCATTACTGCAGATTTCCTCCGCCTCTTCGGTTGGCCTTCTCCCTCCAGTTGGTGACACCAAGTGTTTGAAGGTCTGTCTGGACATAACCTCTCCATCGCTCCACTCCTGTGCCAACAATAAACACACAGAATGTCCATCGTAGGATAAATGACAGACTGCCGTCTCAGCATGTCCACCAGCATACACAATCATTTCAAGCATAAGGCAGCCAACAGAAGTGCTAACACAAACAGTCCAACATTAGAAATGCAGTTCACATCAACGTAAGGAGCAGTTACAAAAAGTTGCACACACGATCAATGCCTAATAACTGTTGACACCAACAGTTTTCCAGACATTTCTTTTATTCCTTCACCTTTCTTGAACAATAGGAAGGCTAACCCAATGAACACATGCCTGATGTAAGAAGGATGCGTCGGCCATAAGGCACAAATATCGCAGCTATGCTGTAAACCCACTCTCACTAAACATCAGAAAACAATTATTGAAATGTTTTATTGAGTCTGTTCTGTTGTATGGCAGTGAATCTTGGAACGTGAGCAAACAAATTAAGAAGAGATGTGGTTCTTGAGAAGAATGTGGCAAATACTTGGACTGCCAGAATAACTAACAATGATTGCCTGGAAATGGCTAATTAAAGTAGTATATTATATACAAAAATGAGAAGGAGACAGAGGCAGACCGAAAGAAATGACGGTGGATGGCTGAAGACAGTGGCATGGAGGCATATCATCATTAGAACTGATCCAGAACACCAAAGACTGAGAGCTGTGGAGATGCACTAACACCTGCGCCAGCTGGCAGGTCACTTGATGATAATGCTGTAAAGAGGCACAACACAATGATGTCTCTTGGACGAATGATGAAGAAGAATTTATCCTATTTAATGGCTCAATTTATTGTCTGTGATACTGAATGTCTGGTGTAGTTATCAAGTGCCTTGCTGACTGACTTGAGTGACCATGCTGCCCTCGCATCTTGCGACCTCTAACAGCATTTACGTGTCAACACCCTCCCATGCAATCACAAAAGGCTATCAAGAAATCACCTCTCACTGCCTTCCCTTATCTCATACCATAGATCTTTCCAGCTGTTACAACATGTTGCCATTTTTGTTTTCTAATAACGTTGCTCCTTCAACAACAAAACAAAGCTGCCTATTTCTGATAACTTTTTTTCAAGTTTTAGCCCTCGTGAAAACATTTAAATTCATTATTTTGGTTGTTTAATGAATTTTAACCATTCCCTAGCATCACATCTTTGGGAGACTAAAGGATTTTTCCGGCAAGTTTACTAACTGCCCAGTATTCACAGCCCATGTTAAAACTAGTTTTATGTATACACAAATTTACTTTTCACTTTCTACAGGTCAATGTAGGCCCCCCCCCCCCCCCCCCCCCCAGAATTTAGTTAGTGAGTGTTTGTACTTTTACTAGGCAATTTTACGTTAAGTGGTGTGCAGCCAAAATGAATTTGCCCACCGAGAGAGAGGAGTGCCTTTTGATGCCATGCCATAACAACAACAGCTGTACACCAGAAGTGGAGAAGGGTGGAAACAAAGAGGTACCCAAGAACAAGATGGAGAGATAAAACTGGAGAAACTACAACAGCACAGTGTGTTTGTGCTCGAAGATGGCTAGAAGAGCATGGAGCAAATCTTTCCATCTCTCTAAAAAGAGAATAAAAAGGTAAAAGGTAAAGTCCACACAAGACTCCGTAGCTACAGTGACGTTCCGCCATTTACCCCCAAAGTGGTAACTCTGGTACCCATTTCCTAGAGGCTGGGTGAACCCAGGGAACCGTCCAGTTTTGAACATCGGCCATGGGCTGCAGCGAGTGGCATCTTGATTTGAAAGCGAGTCTCCTATCGACTGCGCTAATGTGGCCCCCAAAAAAAGAGAATAGGAATGGCTTAAACAATCTTTAGTAAGATGCGCAAACTACTGACAGCTGGAGAGATCAACAACACACCAAAAATGAGAATTGTCAATTGTTATATAAATCCAATCCTTCACTGTGGAGATGGCACCTGACTGACTGATTGATTGACACCTGAAGTGGTAAAATATGAAGAGAAGAGAAAGTCTGTCACTGCTTTCTGAATGGTATGGCACACATCCTATTGTCAATGTTAGGTTATCACAAGTGACGCCACTGCACATTATGCATCTTCCTGCATGTTCAGTCTTTCAATGCAGCAGCCGCTTCAAGGTAACTCTGCCGACTGCTCTCATGAGAAGCTCGTTACAGTGTCTCCTGTCTCCTGGCATAGGGCGTGCTTCACCAAGCTTTACTCCTAGGTACTGTAATCATGATACCACCAGAGATTCATCCTTACCAGCTAGCCTAGACCACACAGCACTGATGACATCAGCTCTATCCATGCTTCTTTCTGTTTGCATTAGTGAAATACTTGCCAGCTGGTCGGCTCATTCATTACCTTTCACCCCTGCATATCCACATGTGTGTGGATGGATCCAGGTGATGGAGGTAAACTGCAGCTATCCCATTGTTAAATCAACACAAAGTGATCTGCTTGTGAACCACCTGCAGCTGGCTTTGAACCTTGACATACAGGGTTTGTGAACTGCATCCACAATTCCTACATCACAGATACCAACTCAAACAAATTAGCATACCTTTTTCTTATCCATCTCCTCCAACCTCTCCTGCATTTTACTGATCAGCTGCTTAGATTTGCCCTGGATGCTCCTCAAAGAGGACTCTGCCTCTCGGAGTTTTGTCTCTGTTTCAGCCCTCAGCGTGGCCTCCTGCTCCAGATCTTTCTTCAGTACATCTATTTCAGCTGGGAATGTACAGAAAAACTTACTTTAAAATATTACCTACACAGATAATAATAATAAATACAATAACAAAGTTTAATGAAACCATAGTGGACACAGAAGTCTGCTGCAATAAAAGTTAAACATGTATATGAAGTACAACACTAATTTTGTGTAGGTAATGGAAATCCCAGGTCTGCAGGCTGCCTAATGCTGGTTTCTATGCCCATGATGAATGAAAGGCTCAATATTTGGAAGTGAGGTTAAACAGACATAAGCAGGATGTGATGATTCCTTGGGTGAGCCCAGTACCAGAGCACCATGTACTTACTGATTTTGCAGTTATGGAAGCCTCTTTTGATGCTGGGGAATGCTCATGTTCTGCCCCTGCCTTATCTTGAGGGGTGATATCAGCACTGCATGACTGCTTTGGACCAGTCTGATGGGGGAAAGGTGAGGTTGGGGGTGTGGGGCGGGGGAACACCCTCCATGAACCAGGAAATAATGATGACCACTCAACAATGAGACTACAATGTTCTAAGCAACTAAACGGGAAGGCTAAATTCCAAAGCAATAACTGGCTGGGATATGTTATAAATTCCACCGCAATAACAGGTTGGGAAATGTTATAAATTCTACTGCAATAACAGGTTAGGAAATGTTATAAATTCTACTGCAATAACAGGTTAGGAAATATTATAAATTCTACTGCAATAACAGGTTAGGAAATGTTATAAATTCTACTGCAATAACAGGTTAGGAAATGTTATAAATTCTACTGCAATAACAGGTTAGGAAATGTTATAAATTCTACTGCAATAACAAGTTAGGAAATGTTATAAATTCTACTGCAATAACAGGTTAGGGAATGTTATATATTCTACTGCAATAACAGGTTAGGAAATGTTATATATTCTACTGCAATAACAGGTTAGGAAATGTTATGAATTCTACTGCAATAACAGGTTAGGATATGTTATAAATTACAACAGCAATAACAAGTTTAGATATGTTAAGAATTTCACAGCAACATCAGGTAGGATATGTTACAAATTCCACAGTTATAGTAGGTTAGGACATATTATAAACTCCTAAGCGTGACAAGCTAGACCTGGTCAACACCCCTTGGAAGTAAGTGAACAATGAGGAAGCATGAGTAAAATCATTACAGTGTGAAGAGAGAGCGGTGTGGTACGGTTCGACCAGTGGATCTGGCCGAAACTCAGAGGAAAGGCAAGACAGACATATAATCAGACTGCTACCAGTACCAGCAGAATCATAATTCTTTGCAGGCTGCTGAAGATGAGGATGGACTGCAGGTGAGAATGTCCAGAGTGCTGACTCAACTCAACATCAATAAGAGAATTTGTTAAATATTTGATTTTCCTGTAATAACAAATATAAAATGTCCACACCCCACACACTTACCAGTGGTGTCCGGCCAAGTGAAGAGTATCTGTCTGAGGGGTTACAGCACTGGTTCTCAACCTTCCGAATGCCGCGAACCTTTAATACAATTCCCCATGTTGTGGTGACACCAACCCCCCAATTAAAATTATTTTTGTTGTTAACTTCATAACTTCAGTGAATATGTGTTTTCCGATGGTCTTAGGCGACCCCTGTGAAAGGGTCATTTGACCCCAAAGGGGTCATGACCCACAGATTGAGAGCCACTGGGTTAGAGCTCTCCTTCAGGAGATTCTTGTTCGATTCCTCATTAAGACGATAGGATTTGTTTCTGTCATGGGCAAAAACCCTGTATGTTTCCGTGCATGAGACAATATGTTTTCCCAAACTTTCTCAATTTAACATTGGGGGGTCGTCTTACACGCGTTGAAAATACTGTATTTCTGAATTGTGCGCTAACAAAAATAAGGATCATCTTAAACATGGAGGCGTAGTACACATACAGCCCTTCGGTCTTAGATACTAAGAATAAAAATTACTGACTGATGGCAAAAGAGCAAAGGGAAGGCGAAGAGACATACCAGATGGCTTGGCCATTTGGCAAGACAAGAACACTGACCTGATCTGTGATTCTGGTAATCGTTCAAGATGGCAAAACATAATTTCCTACGCTCATTAGCATGGCACATGCTGATGATGAAACATGACACCACCAACACCCACCTCCACTCCAAACTAAGTTGGTTTAAAAAATGTAAATCTTTTCCCACACTAACGCATCTGGCAGGTGAGGCTAGGCTCATACTATTTTGTAATTGACCAATCAGTCCATGACGAGCGATGTGGTCAACAGTAAGCTGGCCACCTTTACTTTCCAGGACTTTCTTCTTCTTAAAGTCCATGCTGTGTGGTGTTGGTAATCATGTTTACAACCTTCTGTCTCATGTACTTTCAATCAACTCTGACACAGATGATTCTCCGTGCCATGGTGTCAAACTGTCCAGCATCTTTCCTCTCGATCTCCCTCCAACCTTCCTACTGTCACAATGTTCTCCAGTCTCATCACATCAGCAAAAAAATATAGATTGTCTCTTTCTGATGTGGGCAGTTAGTTCTCTTCATGAGTCAGTTTCTTTCAAGAAATCTTCATTGCTCTTTTTATGTGTCCAGGGTATTCTCATCATTCGTCTATAAAACCACATCTCCACAGCTTCCAAATATTTTGTCACTAATCTACCAACTGTCCATGATTTACTTCCATATATCAAGATAGGATTTATATAGCTTTTAAGAAGTCTCTTTCTCACCTCAATTGACAAAGAAAGAACTGCAGAAAATATTCTTCATTTTGTAAAATACTGCCTTTAAATGAACTATTCTACACTTAACTTCTTTAATACATCTTTTATCTGATGTTATCAGGGTACCCAAGAACTTGAACATATCAACTTGCCGGAAGTTTATCCCATTTACTTTGAAGTTGCATTCTTGAGGGTCAGTGTATCTTAAAAGAGTTACATCCTCCAATAAACGTAAAATTGTGACAACAGCTCTTAGAAGAGCTGCAGGAGTTTCAAGGAAAGACAGAATATGAAATCATGAAATCAGACCAATGTTAGGAATAAAGTCAGTCTTACAGAACATCAAAGAACAACAAATGAAGTCTGGTCATCTAACAAGAATGCCCTGGTACTGTCTGCCACAGAGAGCCACACTAAAATGTTACAATGGGTATAGAGCAAGTGGAAGACCCTGGAAAATATGGAGTGATAGCATTAAGAACAGCCTTACAGAAATGAACATCAATCTTGTGATAGCATTAAGAACAGCCTTACAGAAATGAACATCAATCTTAATAGGGCTCTTGACAGAGCTCATCAACAAATGTTACATTCCCCCCTCCTCCTTTCGCTGAGGTACAAGGTGGAAAAGAAAAAACATTTCTCTACAGACTTACCGACTTTAGCTTGAAGGGCACCAATTTCCTGGGTCAAGGTCTCCTCCAGAGTTGCTTTCTCCTGCTGCTCTCCCATCACCTGCGATTTTAAGAACACAATCTCACTCTTCAGCGTCTCCTCCGTGTGTTCCTTGGCTACTTTTGCTGAGATGATCTCTTCCCTGTACTTCAGAAGCAGCAGCTGCATCTCCTGCAAAAGGAATAATGTACCACATTTGTTTTAGTATAATACACCTCCGTGTGTAAGAAGACCCCTAGTTTTAGGCCCAAAATTAGGAAAGAAATATTTTATAAACACACTCCACTCAGTGCATAAGATGACGCCTGATTTAAAACTTAACAAATCTGGGAAACCACATCATCTTCTCCAGGGCCCCATCGTGGAGAAAACAACAAAAGATCCGCAACCTCTCCATCAAGCATGTCGTAGGACTCGACTAATTGGGGGCATCTTGCAAAATCAAAGCACATTTGTTAAAAAAACCACACACAAAATTGACTCCCTGCATTTAATTTCCCTAATAAGTTTATAGTTTTCAATCGTGTCTCGAGTAGGACAATGTTCTTTGACATTCTTTGCATTCTTCTAAAAAACTAACATGCAATTACTACATTAAAAAAAAACCTGACCGTCCCTTTTAATCTCTACATTATGACTGTCTCTTGTAATGGCTAAAATTCTGACCGTCCCTTTTAATCTCTGCATTATGACTGTCTCTTGTAATGGCTAAAATTCTGACCGTCCCTTTTAATCTCTGCATTATGACTGTCTCTTGTAATGGCTAAAATTCTGACCGTCCCTTTTAATCTCTGCATTTTGACTGTCTCTTGTAATGGCTAAAATTCTGACCGTCCCTTTTAATCTCTGCATTATGACTGTCTCTTGTAATGGCTAAAATTCTGACCGTCCCTTTTAATCTCTGCATTATGACTGTCTCTTGTAATGGCTAAAATTCTGACCGTCCCTTTTAATCTCTGCATTATGACTGTCTCTTGTAATGGCTACATTATCACTGTCCCTTTAATTGCTACATTTTCACTGTCTTTTTAATTTCTACATTTTTTACTGTCCCTTTAACTGCTACATTCTCATTGCCCCTTATAATTTCTACATTATCACTGTCCCTTTAACTGCTGCATTTTCACTGTGCCTTGTAATGGATACAATTTCAATGTCCCTTGTAATTGCTACATTCTCAATGCCTCTTGTAACTGCTACATTCTCACTGACTCTAGCTACATTCTCATTGCCTCTTGTAATTACTTCATTTTCGCTGACCAATTAAATTGAACAAAGAAGACACAAACAATAGACTACACAATTTATCGCCTGGCATATTTAGCTGTATCTAATCAGGCGCATACTACAGTAACAACATTAAAATAAAGCAAATAACTGAATCCTAGAAACAAAAAACAACAGCTGTCAAGGCAACAAACACAACAAATGTCGAAGCAACAAACACAACAACTGTCAAAGCAACAAACACAATAACAACTGTCGAAGCAACTAACACAACAACCATCAAAGCAACAAACACAACAACTGTCAAAGCAACAAACAAAACAAATGTCAAAGCAACAAACACAACAACTGTCAAAGCAACAGACACAACAACAACTGTCAAAGCAACAAACACAACAACTGTCAAAGCAACAAACACAACAACAACTGTCAAAGCAACAAACACAACAACTGTCAAAGCAACAGATACAACAACTGTCAAAGCAACAAACACAACAACAACTGTCAAAGCAACAGACACAACAACAACTGTCAAAGCAACAGATACAACAACAACTGTCAAAGCAACAGATACAACAACAACTGTCAAAGCAACAAACACAACAACAACTGTCAAAGCAACAGACACAACAACTGTCAAAGCAATAGACACAACAACTGTCAAAGCAATAGACACAACAACTGTCAAAGTAATAGACACAACAACTGTCAAAGTAATAGACACAACAACTGTCAAAGCAACAGACACAACAACTGTCAAAGGAACAAACACAACAACAACTGTCAAAGCAACAGACACAACAACTGTCAAAGCAACAAACACAACAACAACTGTCGAAGCAACAAACACAACAACCGTCAAAGCAACAAACACAACAACTGTCAAAGCAACAGACACAACAAATGTCAAAGCAACAAACACAACAACTGTCAAAGCAATAGACACAACAACAACTGTCAAAGCAACAAACACAACAACTGTCAAAGCAACAAACACAACAACAACTGTCAAAGCAGCAGATACAACAACAACTGTCAAAGCAACAAACACAACAACAACTGTCAAAGCAAATGACACAACAACTGTCAAAGCAACAAACACATCAACAACTGTCAAAGCAACAGAAACAACAACTGTCAAAGCAACAGACACAACAACTGTCAAAGCAACAGACACAACAACTGTCAAAGCAACAAACACAACAGCTTTCAAAGCAACAGACACAACAACTGTCAAAGCAACAGACACAACAACTGTCAAAGCAACAGACACAACAACAACTGTCAAAGCAACAGACACAACAGCTTTCAAAGCAACAAACACAACAACTGTCAAAGCAACAAACACAACAACTGTCAAAGCAACAGACACAACAACTGTCAAAGCAACAGACACAACAACTGTCAAAGCAACAGACACAACAACTGTCAAAGCAACAGACACAACAACTGTCAAAGCAACAGACACAACAACAACTGTCAAACAACAAACACAACAACTGTCAAAACAACAGATACAACAACAACCGTTGAAGCAACAGACACAACAACTGTCAAAGCAACAGACACAACAACTGTCAAAGCAACAGACACAAAAGCTGTCAAAGCAACAAACACAACAGTGTTCAAAGCAACAAGCAAAACAGCTGTCAAAGCAACAAATATAACAACAACAACAGCTGCCAAAGCAGCAAACCCAAGAGCTGTCAAAGCAACATACCCAAGAGCTGTCAAAGCAACAAACCTAACAGCTGTCAAAGCAACAAACCCAACAGCTGTCAAAGCAAAAAATACAACAACTGTCAAACCTCAAGATTATTAGGTAGATTGATGTCTTCATTCTGCAGCTGCTGTGCAGTTTTAGAATACTTGTCCACAAGACTGTCATTTTCCTCCTGTAGTTTGGTCAACTACGGATAGACAGAAAACCTCACTGTCAGGGTTTTCTCAGATAAACAGGTGTTGCCATGACAGGCAGCAGTCAATAAGAGAACAGGAATGGCTAAAACTGTTTTCATTAAGATGTGAAAATTAATTACAGCTAGAGAGATAAACAACATTATATAGGAGTGGCTAAAACTGTCTTCATTAAGATGTGAAAATTAATGACACCTAGAGAAATAAACATTATATAAGAGTGACTAAAACTGTCTTCATTAAGATGTGAAAATTAATGACAGCTAGAGAGATTAACAACATTACATAAGAGTGGCTAAAACAATCTTCATTAAGATGTGAAATTAAGGAACAGCTAGAGAGATAAACAACATTATATAAGAGTGACTAAAACTGTCTTCATTAAGATGTGAAAATTAATGACAGCTAGAGAGATAAGCAACTTTATACAGGAGTGGCTAAAACAATCTTCATTAAGATGTGAAAATTAATGACAGTATACAGTAATGGAACTCTGTGCTGGCTGCTGAAGATGAGGACAAAGCACGCATGGGAATGCCCCGAGTGCTGTGATATAAATTCTTGACTCAACTCAGCTCAGCCAGCTGTATGGTGCAGAAAGCTGGATAATGAATAAGCAACTAGAAAATCGAATGGAGTCTTCTGGAAATGTAGGTATACAGAAGAATAGGTCATATTTCATAGGAGAAAAAAGTTTTTAACAGCCTGCCAATGAAAGAGAGTTACTAAAAGGAAAAAAGATAATATTATTTCAGTCACATTAAAAGAATAACACTCTCTTATAAGCCATACTGGAGGAAACATTTGAAGGCAAAAGAGCAAGAGGTAAACAATAACAATACAAGTGGAAGGAGCACATACATAAATGGACTAACAGCAGTCAGAGAGCATACTACCAAGACAAGAGACACAAAGTACTACCAAGACAAGAGACACAGAGTACTACCAAGACAAGAGACACAGAGTACTACCAGGACAAGAGACCCAGAGTACTACCAAGACAAGACACACAGAGTACTACCAGGACAAGAGACACAGAGTACTACCAAGACAAGAGACACAAAGTACTACCAAGACAAGAGACACAGAGTACTACCAAGACAAGAGACACAGAGTACTACCAAGACAAGAGACACAAAGTACTACCAGGACAAGAGACACAGAGTACTACCAAGACAAGAGACACAAAGTACTACCAAGACAAGAGACACAGAGTACTACCAAGACAAGAGACACAGAGTACTACCAAGACAAGAGACACAGAGTACTACCAGGACAAGAGACACAGAGTACTACCAAGACAAGAGACACAAAGTACTACCAAGACAAGAGACACAGAGTACTACCAAGACAAGAGACACAGAGTACTACCAAGACAAGAGACACAAAGTACTACCAGGACAAGAGACACAGAGTACTACCAAGACAAGAGACACAAAGTACTACCAAGACAAGAGACACAGAGTACTACCAAGACAAGAGACACAGAGTACTACCAAGACAAGAGACACAGAGTACTACCAGGACAAGAGACACAAAGTACTACCAGGACAAGAGACACAGAGTACTACCAAGACAAGAGACACAGAGTACTACCAAGACAAGAGACACAGAGTACTACCAGGACAAGAGACACAGAGTACTACCAAGACAAGAGACACAGAGTACTACCAAGACAAGAGACACAGAGTACTACCAGGACAAGAGACACAAAGTACTACCAGGACAAGAGACACAGAGTACTACCAAGACAAGAGACACAGAGTACTACCAAGACAAGAGACACAGAGTACTACCAGGACAAGAGACACAGAGTACTACCAAGACAAGAGACACAGAGTACTACCAAGACAAGAGACACAGAGTACTACCAGGACAAGAGACACAAAGTACTACCAGGACAAGAGACACAGAGTACTACCAAGACAAGAGACAGAGTACTACCAAGACAAGAGACACAGAGTACTACCAGGACAAGAGACACAGAGTACTACAGAGACAAGAGACACAGAGTACTACCAGGACAAGAGACACAGAGTACTACCAAGACAAGAGACACAGAGTACTACCAGGACAAGAGACACAGAGTACTACCAGGACAAGAGACACAGAGTACTACCGAGACAAGAGACTCAGAGTACTACCAAGACAAGAGACACAGAGTACTACCAGGACAAGAGACACAAAGTACTACCGGGACAAGAGACACAAAGTACTACCAGGACAAGAGACACAGAGTACTACCATGACAAGACACTCAGAGTACTACCAAGACAAGAGACTCAGAGTACTACCAAGACAAGAGACACAGAGTACTAGCAAGACAAGAGACACAGAGTACTACCAAGACAAGAGACACAGAGTACTACCAAGACAAGAGACACAGAGTACTACCAAGACAAGAGACACAGAGTACTACCAGGACAAGAGACACAGAGTACTACCAAGACAAGAGACACAGAGTACTACCAAGACAAGAGACACAGAGTACTACCAAGACAAGAGACACAGAGTACTACCAAGACAAGAGACACAGAGTACTACCAGGACAAGAGACACAGAGTACTACCAGGACAAGAGACACAGAGTACTACCAGGACAAGAGACACAGAGTACTACCAGGACAAGAGACACAGAGTACTACCAAGACAAGAGACACAGAGTACTACCAAGACAAGAGACACAGAGTACTACCAAGACAAGAGACACAGAGTACTACCAAGACAAGAGACACAGAGTACTACCAAGACAAGAGACACAGAGTACTACCAGGACAAGAGACACAGAGTACTACCAAGACAAGAGACACAGAGTACTACCAAGACAAGAGACCCATAGTTCTACCAGGACAAGAGACACAGAGTACTACCAAGACAAGAGACACAGAGTACTACCAGGACAAGAGACCCATAGTACTACCAGGACAAGAGACACAGAGTACTACCAGGACAAGAGACACAGAGTACTACCAAGGCAAGAGACACAGAGTACTACCAAGACAAGAGACACAGAGTACTACCAGGACAAGAGACACAGAGTACTACCAGGACAAGAGACACAGAGTACTACCAGGACAAGAGACACAGAGTACTACCAAGACAAGAGACACAGAGTACTACCAAGACAAGAGACACAGAGTACTACCAAGACAAGAGACACAGAGTACTACCAAGACAAGAGACACAGAGTACTACCAAGACAAGAGACACAGAGTACTACCAAGACAAGAGACACAGAGTACTACCAGGACAAGAGACACAGAGTACTACCAGGACAAGAGACACAGAGTACTACTAAGACAAGAAACACAGAGTACTACCAAGACAAGAGACACAGAGTACTACTAAGACAAGAAACACAGAGTACTACCAAGACAAGAGACACAGAGTACTACCAAGACAAGAGACACAGAGTACTACCAAGACAAGAGACACAGAGTACTACCAAGACAAGAGACACAGAGTACTACCAGGACAAGAGACACAGAGTACTACCAGGACAAGAGACACAGAGTACTACCAGGACAAGAGACACAGAGTACTACCAAGACAAGAGACACAGAGTACTACCAAGACAAGAGACACAGAGTACTACCAAGACAAGAGACACAGAGTATTACCAAGACAAGAGACACAGAGTACTACCAAGACAAGAGACACAGAGTACTACCAAGACAAGAGACACAGAGTACTACCAAGACAAGAGACACAGAGTACTACCAGGACAAGAGACACAGAGTACTACCAGGACAAGAGACACAGAGTACTACTAAGACAAGAAACACAGAGTACTACCAAGACAAGAGACACAGAGTACTACTAAGACAAGAAACACAGAGTACTACCAAGACAAGAGACACAGAGTACTACCAGGACAAGAGACACAGAGTACTACCAAGACAAGAGACACAGAGTACTACCAAGACAAGAGACACAGAGTACTACCAAGACAAGAGACACAGAGTACTACCAAGACAAGAGACACAGAGTACTACCAAGACAAGAGACACAGAGTACTACCAAGACAAGAGACACAGAGTACTACCAAGACAAGAGACACAGAGTACTACCAAGACAAGAGACACAGAGTACTACCAGGACAAGGGACACAGAGTACTACCAGGACAAGAGACACAGAGTACTACCAAGACAAGAGACACAGAGTTCTAGCAAGACAAGAGACACAGAGTACTAGCAAGACAAGAGACACAGAGTACTACCAGGACAAGAGACACAGAGTACTACCAAGACAAGAGACACAGAGTACTACCAAGACAAGAGACACAGAGTACTACCAAGACAAGAGACACAGAGTACTACCAAGACAAGAGACACAGAGTACTACCAAGACAAGAGACACAGAGTACTACCAAGACAAGAGAGACAGAGTACTACCAAGACAAGAGACACAGAGTGTTAGAGATCCATTGGCAGCCAACCTTCACTGTGGAGATGGCACCTGACTGACTGATGAGAATGAGATTTTATGTTAGTCCTTAATGTGAGACTGGACATTCTATTTCTTTTTCTGTGGTCATACTTAAAAGTGCTGTTGGCACATTGTCTTGTGGTCTATAAAAACACTTAAAGAATATTTTGGCTTGCTTACTAACTGTCCTGGATACACTGACATATGTTGAGATCGATATGGGGGTGCAACCTGGAGCAGCAAGAAATTAACATTTCACTAAGGGGAAGACGTCTGATTAATCAACACAGAACAGGCATCTTCAGTTTTTTTAACACTGGTGGAACTTTTGAGGAGGTTTCGGGGAACCTATTGAACTAACTGGAGAGCTGTGATGATAATCCTTGCCTTATCACTCCTCATGTGGGATTCAGGATCCCACTGTGAGGGAACACAGAACAGACCCACTGCCACTCTAACAAGCATACTGTAAAAGCCAACTAATATCCAGGATCCCACTGCGAGGGAACACATAACAGACCCTCTGCCACTCTAACAAGCATACCGTAAAAGCCAACTAATATCCAGGATCCCACTGCGAGGGAACACAGAACAGACCCACAGTTACTTTAACAAGCACACTGTAAAAGCCAACTAATATCCAGGATCCCACAACATACCCACAGTCACTTTAACAAGCATACTGTAAATAGCCAACTAATTAGGGTTGTTTTCTTCACAGTGTTTCTGCCTGAGAGACGAGGAACCAACAGTCTGCATAAAAGTGAGCATGATCTCTAAAACAGATGTGTATGCAAAACTCAAGTTCTGGAACAAGACCAGAACTTTCCGCCCGAGTTTACAGCCGGTGAATAGGTTAGTTGTGTATCCTTTACAGGACGATGCAGAACCAACCTCAACAGCCCCTGGCTGTTGTGTGGTTTTTCTAGGCAAATTTACATCCAGTAGTTTTGCCATTGCTTTCTGGACGGTTGGCTTTCTTGATACCATTGTCGAAACCAACGCAAGGCCCACAGCTGGAATCGAACCGGGGATCCCGGCATACTGAAGCGTTCGCATCAACTTAGCCACAGAGCTGACACAGCCGGTGAAAACTAAGAAGAAAAAGTGTCCTACTCTGCCATGCTGTAAATATTGGCCAAAAAAAAACAAAAAACAAAACAAAAACCCTAAGCCAGATCAAAGCAGAAATAAATGAAGAAAGTCAAGTAACTGCTTACCTCTCTTTGAACTTCCTCTCTGTTTTCAGTTAATGATTTCTGCAAGACAGTAGAGGGGTAAGACATATGAATTTGATTAGCACAGAATTAAAACCATTTGTTAAAAAAACATGGCCGCTATTGCTTGTATTTACCACTTTTGCAGTGTAAGCAAAGCCTTTGAGCCTGAGGATTTAGGGCCGCGTGGCTAGTGCTGTCGCCACGTACTGTGCAGGGTAGGATTTTACTTTTGAAAACCCCTAACTTTACTGAGAATTCAAACCTGCGCCTCCTGCATAGGAGCCCTTTGATCTTAACAGTTTAGCCAGCTGCTCCTCTTAATTATTAATAATTAATATAACATAATTAATTAAGAGAATTGTTAATTATTATAAATTAAAAGTTGAGGACTCTCGTCACAACACTAGTGGATTGGGTATATGATGCCAGTCTCATATTTTTACGGACCAACTGGCAGCTGACGGGTGATGTGGTCCTGCTACCCATTCTAGACTGGGTCAACCTGGTAGCCCAAGGTCAGTCTGCCTTGACAGGGAAGCCAACCCAAGACTTTTAGATCAACAGTCAAGCCATCCAGACCAACGGTTTCCAACCAATGGATGGTGACCCAAAATGAGGTCACAAAGGGCTTTCTGTAGGGTCGCCGGGCAGCGGTGAGCAACGACAAGGATTCTGTGCTTCTTCCATTGAAAATCAAACCAAGAAACAGATTTAATGTTTAGAATGAGGCTGGCCATAGCAAAAACTTCACAGCACATTTATAAGATTGTTTGAGGTTTGAACAACGGATCGACATCATGGCACACGGGTAGTAACCCATAAGGGCTCTGTTCTTCTTCCAACTCAAGTCTGAGTCTGAAGAAGCTCAGCACAGTGCACAAGCTCTGTAGCACGGGCGAGGACACTGAAATACTTTGGGTAGATGTTTAACTCCAAGTTTTGCCCGGGCAGCGCCATTAGGCTTCTCTTTTTGATTTCCAACTGCCAAGGGATTTTTTACGTGCGCAACAATGCACACAGGCGTCTGATCTCACTATCCAGAGACCAGAGGGAATTACTAAATTACACACACTGAGAAAACAGGAGAACAGCATAACTAGAATGTCTTTGCATTGGAATCTACAGGGGCATAGGAATAAAGGAAGGCCAAAAGGACAAGTTAACATGGAAAAATCTCAGCCCTTACCAGGGATTAAACCCGGAACCTCTAGCACTCAAGGCGGACACCATGTCTCGAGACCACACAGGTTTGTTAATTTCTGTCAGTTTCATTAATCACACTCAATATTAACATCATCCTTTGTGTGCCGTTAGATGTCATATAGGGCTCACATTCGATTCCTCCACTCTGCTCTATCTCATGCAACTGTCTCGATTTCTGACATGAAGTTCAGCCCAGCATTTTTAGTCTCTTGTAACAATGTTCTTCTTAATGTTTCCCTTGGACATCCTTGACTCAAAAAAAGGAACCTCTGATCTAGCCCCTCATACCCTACCTTTCAGACTGAAATTAGACATTGGAACTGAAAAAGCTGAAGATATTTATCTACTTTAAAAAGAAATAAGACAATGAGACTGAAAAAGCTGAAGACATTAATCTACTTTTAAAGTGAAATAATAAAAATTTTTTAATTCTAATGTCAAATCAGTACTATGGAGAAGAGAGCTGGAGAATGAAGTTGGAAAGATGAGGAGGACATGGGGAGAGCTCCATGCAATGGCGAAGGATAGAACGACTTGGCGTGAGTTGGTTGAGGGTCTATGCTCCATTGGGAGATAGAAAGGCAGAAGAAGAAGAAAGTGAAATAAGACAATGAGATTGAAAAAGCTGAAGACTTTTATCTAACTCAAAAGAGAAATTTTTGTTATTGATTCAGCAGCACATGAACTTTCACCCTTTGGTACTAAAAGAGAAAAAGGACAACGTGACTCACACAGTGATCCTGCAGCTGTAGATGTGTTGTGGACATCTGCTCCTTGAAATCCTTCAGGTAGTTTTCACAGTCCATCAACCTGTTAGTCAGGTGTGTGATCTACATACAAACAAACAGAAAACCCATTACAGTAATTAAAAAAATATATGGTAGTCTGGTAGTCCTAGTTTCAGCTTCATAGCAAATGGGTCACCTCATCTTTGCTCCGCTCCCGTGCCAACGAAAAACACACAGAATATTTATCACAGTCCCTTGTGGAAAGATTGACAGACTGCTGTCTCAGCATATCCAGCATTCACTCGCATTAAAGCATATGGTAACCGGCCGAAGTGCTAACACAAACAGTCTGACATTAGAAATGCAGTTCATCATTGATTGTAGCAGAAGTCACCAACAGATCTGCAGTTGCCCACGCGATCAATTTTAATCACATACGGACACCACCAAAATTGCGACGACAGGCTACGCGCCATTTTCTGAATCTTCAATTCACACCACCACGTTGGTCACAGTCGAAAAAAAACACATTCCAAATGAAATCTGCAGCTCACAGTGTCACGCCATGCATTCAACTCAGAAGCTGGGCGACGAAACTATATCCAGTCTACAAATGGAACAAAAATGCATCGGCCACCGTCCGGCAGAAGCAAAAAATTTGCCTCAGCTCCAAAGACAGTGGCCCGCCTAGCGTCCATTTTGACCGGAATTAAAATTGACTGGATTAAAGAATATATATGTATTTGAAGAAAGAAGCCTGGAACAATTAACGGAGTATTACATATATAACAATGAAGAGAATTTTTTATGACAATAATTTACAACGGTAAAGGGTGAAAGTATTCTACAACTAAAGAAGTAATTTACAACAGTGAAGAAGTCTTCTACAACAATGAAACAATTACAATAAAACAGTGAAAAGGATTCTACAACAATGAAGGGAGTAATCTAGAATAGTGAACAACAGTGAGGGGAGTGTTCTTTAACTATGACAGGAGTAATCTACAACAGAGAAGGGAGTATCTTCAACAATGAAGGGAGTAATCTACAACAGTGAAGGGAGTAATCTACAACAGTGAAGAGAGTATTCTACAACAATGAATGGAGTATTCTACAACAGTGAAGGGAGTAATCTTCAACAATGAAGGGAGTAATCTACAACAGTGAAGGGAGTAATCTACAACAGTGAAGGAAGTAATCTACAACAGTGAAGGGAGTATTCTACAACAGTGAAGGGAGTAATCTACAACAGTGAAGGGAGTAATCTACAAACATGAAGGGAGTAATCTATAGCAGAGAAGGGAGTAGTCTACAACAATGAAGGAAGTCATCTGCAACAGAGAAGAGAGTATTCTACAACAATGAAAAGTGTAATCTTTAACACTGATGGGTGAATTCTACAATAATGAGCGTTTATGCACAAGAAGTGACATCAAAGTACTAGGGACATCTACGTAAGTGCCCCATCCTCATCTTCAGCAGCCAGTGAGGAATTCTAGTTCTGATGTTGCTAGTAGCAGTTTGATTATATGTTCATCTAGCCTTTCCCCTGAGTGTAGCATATCAACAAGATCCCCAGGTCACTCCTAGCCTCACCATTCTTTCCAGACCACAATCAACCAGATCCCCAGGTCACTCCTAGCCTCACCATTCTCTCCAGACCACAATCAACCAGATCCCCAGGTCACTCCTAGCTTCACCATTCTCTTGAACAATCACATCATTTGGGTGTGAATTATGGTGAGTCAATCACTGAATTTTTATTCTGCAGTGCCTACTGGTCGATCCCTGCAATCCCAGTCAAGTGTGATTAGAACCCTTCAAAATCTGTTTTTCTGTTGTTGTTGCTCTGACTATGACTGGCTCCAGCTGACGAGCTGTGTTGCTCATGTCACCAGGTCGAGTTAACGATGCGTTAACGCAGCAGTTCTCAAACAAGAAATAAACTATTTTCAACAGCGGCAAGGGAAGACAACTTACATTTAAACTTTCAATTATCAACATGCCTTCTTTAATAATTTCACAACTTTTAGCCGACTTTTCTTGATAATTGCTGTGGAACCCCTGGCATATGCTTACGGCACCCCAGGGCGCCTCGGCACCCAGTTTGAGAACCGCTGCGTTAATGCATCGTTAGCCCGACCCAGTGACGTCAGCAGCACGGCCCTCAGCTGGAGCCGGTCGTGATCTGACCGACTCCTTTCCTCTTGAATTTTTCTAGCGTACACACATCTAAAATTGTGTCTTCTGCTTGTGCCACCCACGACTTCCCTTTTATCAGCTTGTGACCTTCAGCTGTATCGAGGGCCTCATGAAGAGGATAGTTCCCTGAGGTATGCCCTGACTTGCAGCAGTACAAGGATGTATCACATACAGACTACTGGGCTGTCTCTTCTACATACTTGAATCATCCACATGGCTTCATTCTGTATGAGTTCAAGCTTCACCAGCAGCCCCAGTCCATAATCCATCACAGAAATAATCAAGTGCTGGTACATTATGAACATAATTTGTTTGCTCTATGTAAATTGCTGTCATAATGTTTAGTGCACTGAGTCAGCTTTGGTATTCTGCTGCAACTGCCTCCATATGGTCCCTGAATGGCAGGTTCTTATTGAAGGTGATACCCAGGTACCACTGTTTGCCTTCTCTTTTGCTGTTTCTATTGCATACCATGAGGCTTGGGGCATTAACTGTAACCATTCTATTGTCCAGAAAACACCATAAAACCACCACTTTTTCCTCACACCAGCCAGTCACTTTACCCACTTTTGCTGGTCGCTCTTGAGCTGTCTGTTGCCTATCTCTCCCCTGCCTATACCCAAGACTATCATCTAGAAATGTTAATATCCTCGCTACACCAGGTGCTCCATGTTCTGCAATCGTACAAATACTGAAGAGCAGAGGTGAAACTGTAGATCCCTGTGGTGGTCATGTTCCCTGTGGCAGCTGCATGGCTCTGAGACCATGTACCCAGACAAAGGGCAACCTTCTGGGAGTACATGACCTCTATCCAGTTAACTAGCCAGGGTATAACTCTCTTCTCTATAAAGGTGGACATTTACAACAACAAAAGAAGTAATCTACAACACTGAAAGAGATATTCACATGTACTCTAATGCTTCTTGCTCTCTCTTTGTTGTTGTCGCCACTTCTGCTTTTCAGCGTTGGTCTCCCTTGATCGCATCAACACTTTTCAGGGCTACCTGGTGGCTAGCAATGCTAAGCCATTTTATATGGTGTGCATAAACCTAGTCACAATTATAACCAAAAGCCCCCCCCCCCCCCCCCCCCCCACTCTCTTGGGAAGGATGCTGGTTGAAAGTGTCAAGTATTTTCTTTTTTTTTTCTTCGTCAAAAAAGCAAATAAAGTCCTGTTAAGTTCTGTGTTTCAGCATCTCCTATGACAAACACTGATGTACATGGAAACCATATACAGAAAACCATATACAGATCAACACCCCCCCCCCCCCACTCCTCCACAGCTGAAGCACTCTTACCTGCGACTGTGCATCCTCTGCTGCATTTTTCAGCGCCTCTTCAAGCTCCGACTGATACTTGAGCAAATTCTTGTTGGTCTGCTGCTCTGAAGAGTATGCTCTCTCCAATCGTATAAGCTCAGACTTTGCAGCCTTCAGCTCCTCTTGTATGGTCTGCAGCTGGACTTCATAGTTGGAACACATTGTGCATGGCCGACCCAGGTTCTCTCTTGAAGCTCTCATCTGATGGGATATGTCAATGGACATGCATTCAAAGTCAACAAAACAAAAATCTTTGCATGTATTCGCCATCATTATGTGCCATTTGTTACCAGGGTCCTTAGAAAGAGTAGAAAAATAGTGCAACACTGCATCCTACCCGTTGAGTTGAGTCAAGAATTGACATCACAGCACTCGGGCATTCCCATGTGTGCTCTGTCCTCATCTTCAGCAGCCAGCGCAGAGTTCCAATACTGATGGAACCGGTCACAATCTGGTTATATGTCAGCCTTGCCTTTCCTCTGAGTGTAGTGAGCTGTCCAGACCCTCTGGTTAAACCCAGGTGCCTCATTCTCTCCAGGCCATAATAATCTTGTTTCACTACTGAACATTCCCACGCATGCTCCGTCAGTGCCAGCGCAGAGATCCAATACTGCATCCTACCAGGGGAGCCACAGTGGTTTAGTGATTTGGTGCTGGCCTCTGGCCCAAAAGTTGTAGGCTCAAATCTGCATTCAGCTGGATCTTTTCAAAAACTGACCCTGGCTCCAATGTTGACCCAGTCTAAAACAGGTACCAGGTAAACTCCTGGGAAGTAAAGGTGGCTGGCACAATGCTGACCACATCTCTGAGTGCCGAATGGTCTATAAAATACAGGTCTTGTACTACATGGCCAGTTCACCTAGTGGCGTGGAAAAGGGCCCTTTTACACTGTATCAAATATTCTTCTTCTTCGTGTTCACCAGCTGTAAACTCTGGCGGAAAGTTCTGGTTGTTCATCCACTTCTGGACTGCAGTCATGTTCCAGAACCTGAGTGTTGCGTGTGCATCCGTTTTACAGATCTGACTCATTTGTATGTAGACTGCTGGTTCCTTGCCTCTCAGGCAGATGTACTCCGACTTTGAAGGAAGCTCCCAATTAGTCGACTCTTACGACATGCTTTTTTGATAGGCAGTGGGTCTATTATTTGTTCTCCCTATAATGGGGCCCCAGAACCCACACGGGGAATATCAAGTATTCAAACGCAGCTTCTGTTTCAAGTACATTCAATCGTTTCTGACACAGGTGATCTTCCATGCCATGATGCCAATCAAGCATCTTCTCTCATGGAGCACATGGTGAGTTATGATTCGATTGCAAAGACTCCAGAAGAATCTGGAATGACAACAAAGAAATGTACAAGACTAAGTTATCATTCACTTGTTCATCAAGCGAAAAATTGCGGGTTTTGTGTGTTATGCTTCTAGTAATACACCACAATGACCCTACTGGGTCAAGGGTTATGTTACGCTCTCTCGTAGTCTACCTCCAACATTTTTGTTGTCACAATATACTCCAGCTTTCCCCTTCTCAAAATGTGACCTTAAAATTTATACCGTCCCCTTCAGACAAAGTACATTTGCAGAAGAAGAAACCCGACTTGAAAACTTAGTTCAAAAACAACATCACAGCATGCAGGATATTCCCATAAGTGATCCACCTCCATCTTCAGCAGCCAGTGCAGAGTTTCAATTCCAATGGTACTGGCAACAGCCACTAGAGGCAGCCTGACTGGACTGTAGGCCTGCCTTTCCTTTTCCCTGAGTGCCAGCTGGACCAGCTTGTTACTCCCCATTGCAAACTCTCTTCAGACCGTCATGATCTCTTTGTGCCTCTTCACTGTTCCCTCACCCTCAAAGAACCTTGGCAACTTCTAGCTCGTCATGCACCTATTCACCACCAAGTGGTGCAGAACTAGCCAGTCTGTCTGCCTGTCTATTTCCCAGAACAGCTGCATGCCCTGGAGCTTCTCAACAAAGCTGGTTGGCTTGTAGTGCATCCATACCTGTCAGTGGGGATATGATATGGTAAAGTCTCAACATCTTAAATAGTGAGACTGCTGTATCCTGTCTGAAAGCCACCCAAAGGTCTTTTCTTAAATCGCCTATAGTGAAAATCAAACCCTGGTTCAGAGGATCCATCATCATCATCAAGTACCTTGCCAGCTTGCATAGGTGTTCATGCATCTCCAGAGATCTCATCTTAAGGATCAATTCCACTAATGATATTCCTCCATGTCCCTGTCTCAAGTTATCCAATACAATTTCAATTGGTCTGCCTCTTCTACCAGTCATCTTTCCAGTTGTCACGATATTTTCCAGTGCTCCTTTTCTCATCAAATGACCAAAGAACTTTGTTTTTCTGCTTTTCATTGTTGTATATAATGTTCTACTTCCATTAGCAGTTTTCAGGCAATCATTGTTAGTTATTCTGGCAATCCAAGGTATTTGCAACATTCACATCTTAGGTGCCTCAAAACTCTACATTTGTTTGTTTGCTTACATTCCAAGATTCACTGCCATTCAACAGAACAGGCTCGATGAAACATTTCAGTACTCCTCTTAGGATGTTTTATGAAAGTCATTTTTACATAAGATACTTTTCATCTCATGAAATGCTGCCTTTGCTTGACCAATTCTGCTCTTAATTTATGTCACACATCATACATCTTATGTTATGAATGTCCCCATAGAGGATTGCACTGTGAAATTTGTTTTTACCAACTTCAAAGCCCCATTTTTCAAATTAAATTCCACAAATTAAATTTCTATTTAGTTACTTGTAATGAAACCAGGCCAGCACTTCCTTACCTCTGCTTGAAGGAGAGCCCATTCCTTTTCACTGACCAATCGCTTGCCTTCTAGGTTGAGCTTGCTTGAACCAGTCTTTGACTTGAGGCTGGCCACCAAGGATTTGTAGGCTTCTGTTTCTGGGGTCGGATCTAGCAGCAAACAAAAATGAATGAGAGAATGAAAGAGAGGAGAGAATGAGAGAGAGAGAGAGAGGGGGGGGAGGGGGGGGGGGGGGGGGGGGGGGGGGGGGAGAGAGAGAGGGAGGGGGAAGAGAGAGAGAGAGGGGGGGAGAGAGAGAGGGAGGGGGGAGAGAGGGAGGGGGAGAGAGGGAGGGGGAGAGGGAGGGAGAGAGAGAGAGAAAGAGAGGGAGAGAGAGAGAGAGACAGGGGGGAGAGAGAGGGCGGGGGATAGGGAGGGAGGGGGGAGAGAGAGAGAGAGGGAGATAGAGAGAGAGATAGATTTTCAGGGTTTTTACATTAAAAAGGAACAAAATATCAGGACTGGATCTCAGAATGAAAATATTGTTTGATCTTAGAACAATCAAGAACAAAGTTTGTGGAGTCGGATATCAGGATATGATACCAACAACACGAGCTTTAGAATAAAATACTAACAACAAGGCTGATCTTTAGAATAAAATACTAACAACACGGTTATCCACACATGATGTTATAGTCTGTTTCTTAATTACTGTTAGAAACTATTCTATCAGCACTGCGAAGAGCTGTTACATAAACAATGTCACAAGCTATTACATAAATAATGTGACAAGCTATTACATAAATAATGTGACAAGCTATTACATAAATACTGTGAGAAGCTATTACATAAATACTGTGACAAGCTATTACATAAATACTGTGAGAAGCTATTACATAAATACTGTGAGAAGCTATTACATAAATACTGCGAGAAGCTATTACATAAATACTGTGAAAAGCTATTACATAAATACTGTGACAAGCTATTACATAAATACTGTGAGAAGCTATTACATAAATACTGTGAGAAGCTATTACATAAATACTGCGAGAAGCTATTACATAAATACTGTGAAAAGCTATTACATAAATACTGTGACAAGCTATTACATAAATACTGTGACAAGCTATTACATAAATAATGTGACAAGCTATTACATAAATAATGTGACAAGCTATTACATAAATACTGTGAAAAGCTATTACATAAATACTGTGAAAAGCTATTACATAAATACTGTGACAAGCTATTACATAAATACTGTCACAAGCTATTACATAAATACTGTGACAAGCTATTACATAAATACTATGACAAGCTATTGCTTGTTACCTCGTCCCATAGATAATCTTACGCCAAGCTCATTTTCTCATCCTTCTCCTTGTGATTTTGCAATGAAGCCTCGTCCATTTTTTTCTGTCCCTGGCCACTGACCCAGCAGTGTATATAATCACATCTCCTGGCCAGAGTTGTCCTCTATTAGCTCCTGAATCTCTGTGTCTGTACATCCCATTGCTCATTCCCTTCTTCTTCTTTTCCTCCTTGTACCTCATCGAAGTTTCGGGGTGAGCTGTAACGTTCGTTGATGAGCTCTGTCAAGAGCACTATTAAGACTGATCTTCATTTCTGTAAGGCTGTTCTTAATGCCATCACTCCATATTTTCCGAGGTCTTCCACTTGCTCTATAACCGTTGTAACTTTTTAGTGTGGCTCGCTGTGGCATATAGTACCAGGGCATTCTTGTTAGGTGTCCAAACCACTTCATTTGTTGTTCTTTGATGACCTGTAAGACTGGAATTATTCAAAGCATTTGTCTGATTTCGTATTCTGCCTTTCCTTGAAACTCCTGCAGCTCTTCTAAGGCTGTCACAATGTTTTCATTGGAGGATGTAAGTGTCCACGTTTGGCACTGACAGCATAGTGTTGGCTAAAAATAGTTCTGATAAGATTCACTTTTGTACTCCGGGGTATCTGCTTGCCTGTCAACAGGGAAGATAGTTGCCCCATTACTTGATTAGCTTTGGCACACCTCTAGCTAATTTCTCTGTCTAGTTTTCTGTCGGATGCGAAAATTGCTCATTCCCTGCATTTCTGTAACAAGGTAATTACCACTTTGTGCAACTCTTCTCTGCCCTTGGTACTTTTACCTATTTCTCTCCTCTGCTAATCTCTTTAATGCTGTTGCCACTTTGTGCAACTCTTCTCTGCCCTCTGGTACTTTTACCTATTTCTCTCCTCTGCTAATCTCTTTAATGTTGTTGCCACGTTGTAAAACTCTTTTCTGCCCTCTGGTACTTTTTCTATTTCTCTCCTCAGCCAATCTCTTTAATGTTTTAGCCATCTTGTGCAACTCTTCTCGGCCCTCTAGCACTTTAATCTATTTTTCTCCTCGGCTATTGTCTTTAATGCTGTTGCCACTTTGTGCAACTCTTCTCTGCCCTTTTGTACTTTTACCTATTTCTTTCCTCAGCTAATCTCTTTAAAGTTGCAGATGACCTCAGCATAAAATGGAATAGAAGCGGACACCACAGACTTCTACTTGCCTGGGAGCCAGCCGCAAACACATGTCATGACTGTAGGGACTTACAAAGCATGTTGAGAAAGAAGAAGACATGCATGCTTTGTGTAGAGTGTCAAGCATTACTTTAGAGGTCAAAGACAGTGAGTGTCCTGATATTTCTCCAGGTGTGTTGGGAAATGAACAGCCAGCCAGACTGGCTGGTTCTGCACCATTCGGTAGCAAAGTGATGCAGGAAAAGGTAACAGTGAATATACAGTACAGACTGGAAAAAATGGTGCAATGGGGAGTGATCGGGGGATCTGACCAACATTCCCCCCTTAGATGAAAGGCCAGTCATAGATATAATAATCAAACTCCTACTAGCACCACTGGTACTGAAGCTTTGCAATGGCTGCTGAAGTTGGGAACATAGCACTTATGGCAGTGTCCTGTATCACCCACTCAACCAGTGCCATCTTAACAGCATCAAAGACCTCTGGGCAAAAGCAGGGTATGAGGCCCTGCCCACACAGCCACTCACACCCTCATCATCAATCAGCAGGCCATTTAAAGAACGTCACTCTCATCACAGCACACTTGTAAGTCTCTCTTTCTCCAGCCTTATATGCTTTCATTTTCATAACCAATGCATCTTCAGCGTTATATATGCACATTTGTGAAGGTCTGCCTCTGTCTCCAGGAAAGTACCCCCCATTACCGTTCTCTCCAGGCCATCATGACCTTTAACACGGCCAAAGTAGATCAGTGTTTGTGACAGGATGCTGTTTATGAGCCGTCTCCTCGATGCTCACATCATGCAGGATCACAGGAACAAAAAGGTAAATTAACCACAAAATAAAACAACCATAGGTTGTCCCTACCAACGTGGGAATTGAATGATGTCCATCAGGTTCATGTGTTTAAAAAAAAAAGTGTTCCTAACTTGAGAAGCATGTCATGCGGCTGCTGCCAGAAGTGAAAACAAACATCTAATGCTGCAGGGACATTGAAGGTCCCACCAATGTCCACCTACCCGTGATAGACTTCAACTGTGCAGCAGTTAGAGATGGGAGGTTCAATACTTTCTCGGGGCTGATCCTAATGGTCGTCATGCCTTCTATACTTTCCCTTCTGTCTCCTGCAACACGGTTTCAATATGGTGATAGGTGGACAGTGTGGTGATATGGTGAAACTATGGTGATATGCTGACAATGTGGTGATCTTGTAATGATATAGTAAAACTATTGTGATAAGCTGACAGTGTAATGATATGGTGAAACTATGGTGAAAGGCTGACAGTGTGGTGATAACATGGTGAAAGGCTGACAGTGTGGTGATAACATGGTGATAGCCTGACAGTGTAATGATATGGTGAAACTATGGTGTTAGGCTAACAGTGTGGTGATAACATGGTGATAGGCTGACAGTGTAATGATATGGTGAAACTATGGTGAAAGGCTGACAGTGTAATGATATGGTGAAAGGCTGACAGTGTGGTGATAATGTAATGAAATGGTGAAACTATGGTGATATGTTGACAGTGTGATAATAATGTAATGATATAGTAAAACTATTGTGATAAGCTGACAGTGTAATGATATGGTGAAACTATGGTGATGTGCTGACAATGTGGTGATAACATGGTGATAGGCTGACAGTGTAATGATATGGTGAAAGGCTGACAGTGTGGTGATAATGTAATGAAATGGTGAAACTATGGTGATATGTTGACAGTGTGATAATAATGTAATGATATAGTGAAATTATGGTAATATGCTGACAGTGTGGTGACACTATAGTGATAATAAGTGCTCAATCCAACATGGTGACAATATGTTCTAGACAGAATAGAGACAGTTTGGCACAGCTAGTAAACATGTGCTGAAGCAAACATGGTGACAATATGTTCTAGCAAGAATAGTGACAGTTTGGTAGAGCTAGTGAAAATACGCTGAAGCCAAAATGGGGACAATATGCTCTAGCCAGAATAGTGACAATTTGATAGAGCTAGTGAAAATAAGGTGAAGCCAACGTAGTGACAATATGCTCTAGCCAGAATAGTGACAATCTGGTACAATAGTGAAAATACACTGAAGACAACATGATGACAATATGTTCTAGTGACAATCTGGTAGAGCTGAAACAGTGAAAATACGGTGAAGCCAACATAGTGACAAAATACAGGTGTCAAAAGAGAAAAATTACGAAGAGGTGGACTGAAGAGAAAAATCATAGAGGAAGAATGGCAGGAGGAAAAAGGAGAAAAACAAGAGAAATAAATATTAAATCGAAATCATTTTTACGTTAGAAATGATTGTATAACTTGACTGGTTCAGTATCCAATCATTCCTGTGTGGGTTCAGGAGTCTAATTGTTTATGGGACAGGGGGAGGAACAGACATTCAGTACTTAATAAACATGGCCACAAGCCACTAATTAAGGGTCTGCCTCAATTGGATGTGTTGGGCTAAAATGTGCAGATATCACAGCCTAGCATGAAAAGAGATATCACAGCCTAGCATGAAAAGAGATATCGCAGCCTAGCATGAAAAGAGATATCGCAGCCTGGCATGAAAAGAGATATCACAGCCTAGCATGAAAAGAGATATCGCAGCCTAGCATGAAAAGAGATATCACAGCCTAGTTATGAAAAGACATATCGCAGCCTAGCTATGTAAAAAGATATTGCATCCTAGCTGTGACAAGAGATACTGCAGCCCAGCTATGAAAAGAACACAACATATCAACCGCCCTTATATAGGAGAATGCAGAAGAAGAGAGAAAAAGAAATACCAGAAGGCTGTAGCTGATGCCTGAGCAAGGCAACAATGACAACAATAAAATGATAGGGACACTACATCATCAATTTTTCTTTATGCCTAGTGGCACATGAGGCTTCAGAGAGGACTTTCCAGGCTTTCCTGTCCTGTGCAATCTTCAGTGAAGTTTTCCATGTCAAAGATGCCGCACTCAGGTCACTTTCCCTCATTCGTCTCCACATTGTTTTGGGGTGCCCATTTTTTCTCTTTTCCTCTGGTGTCCATGTGAGAGCTGTTTTGGCAGGTATATCATGATTCATTCTCATAATGTGGCCAAGCCATTTCCATCTTTTCTTGGTTATCATACTGTCTAGAGTTTCTTGGTTTGTGACTAGAAGTAGTTTAGTGTTCGAGAATGTATCTGGCCAGAAAATTTTGTTAATTCTACGAAGACATGTGTGGCAAAGACGGATAGCTTGTGTGCATCTTTTTTGGTCATTCTCCGAGGGACACTGCATACAAAGAGGTTAAATATATATTGTCTTGATGGTGATGCAAGTGGGATTGGAGTGTTTCATCTTCTTCTTCTTCAGCAATCTCTGGTCATGTACTTAATCCACTGTAGGCAAAAAACTTTGATGTCATTTCAAGGTCTCTCAGATTTCTCCAAATCCTACTTGATGTGGCCACAGATTGCTTCTGCGTGCACATCCGTTTTCAGATCTGGCTTATTTGTATAAACAACGTCTGTGCCTCATACCGCAAGCAGCTGCACTTCAATTTGGAAAGAAAGACCCATAATAAATCACCTTTTACGAAATGGGGGGGAGGGGGGGGGTGTGTGTGTGTGTGTGGGGAGAAGGTCTATCTGCCCCACAAAGGGAGACCGAAAGAGATCAGTAGCTAATCTTAACCAAAACAACTTTTAACTTATATAGAACAACCACATTTAACTCATATACGACACCATATATCTTACGCAAGACTCCATCTGCTTCATTCAAAGAATGGGTCTCATGGGAGCCACTGTCCAAGAAAATGGCGTCGTCTTCGCCACCATCCCGCCCAAAATCATCCCCAATGTCAGAACTGGAGGCGGAACGCCGGACCTTTCTTGTGCCGGGAGAACCAGGAGGCCTGATGCTGGGCCCACTGGCGGAGATGGACCCGTCCACTTGGCTTGCTGATCCTGATGTCGAGGCACCGTCCCCTGTGCTTCCTTCTCTCTGTTTTTGCGAGATGATGTAATCATGAGAATGTATCCAGGTATAGTGAACACAACAAATAAAATAACTGCCTTATTCAATCAAGATACTGTAAGCATGACAATCATCTAAAGATAAGGCAACTGTGATATTTAATCAAGATACAGTGAGCCTGCCAATCATCTAAAGATATGTTGTCTGTGATATTCATTTAATCAATGAGCACAACAATCAGCTAAATATATAGAGACTGTGATATTCATTCAATCAAGACACAGTCAGCAGGACAACAATCAACTAATGATATGGTGACTGTGATATTCAATCAAGATACAGTGAGCATGACAGCAATCAACTAATGATATGGTGACTGTGATATTCAATCAAGATTCAGTCAGCATGACAGCAATCAACTAATGATATGGTGACTGTGATATTCAATCAAGATACAGTCAGCATGACAGCAATCAACTAATGATATGATGACTGTGATATTCAATCAAGATTCAGTGAGCATGACAGCAATCAACTAATGATATGGTGACTGTGAAGATGAGGAAGAAGAAGAAGATTCAATGACAAACTATGAAAATAAAGTTACTGTCACAATCTATCAAAACACTGTCACGATGAAAATCTGTTAAGATACACTAAATGTGGCAATATGCTACTTTTTTTTGCCCAACTACACAGCTAATCCTGCAAAACTGTCAGTTACAAATCCCTGCAAAGCCAATAAATCCAAATTGCTGAAGTGGCCTATGAGCTAGAATTTGGGTGTGGATAATATAACAAGTAACAATCACTGTTAAGTTACTCCAACTGTCCTTCTTCTTCTTTTTTACATTCACCTGCTGTAAACTCTGGCAGAAAGTTCTGGGTGTTCATCCACTTTTGAAATTTAGTCTTCTTCCAGAACCTAAGTGTTGCATGCACATCCATTTCACACATCTGGCTTATTTATATGCAGACTCTTGGTTCCTTGTGAAGGATGCCCTAATTAACTCCTAGGAGATGCTTGTTGGAGAGGCTGTAGGTCTTTTCTTGTTTCACTTACAATGGGGCCCTGGATCCCACATGGGGAACTCCAACTGCCCAAAGCATTTCCGCACGTAAGAGTTGAGTTGAGTTGATTCAAGAACATGAAATCACAGCACCCAGGGCATTCCCATAAGTGCTCCGTCCCCATCTTTAGCAGCCAGCGAAGAGTTCCGATACTAATGGTGCCAGTAGCATTCTGATTAAACGTCCGTCTTGCCTTTCCTTTGAGCCTTGAGCATCTGCCAGAACCTCTCGTCACTTTCCCTGCATCAATCTCACCAGACTGTGGTGATCCATCTGCTCTTCCAAACTGTATACGCTCTCCCACAAGGCACTAACCATGACTGCCTTATCGCAGGCAGGAAACATTTTTAAAAATATCAAAACAGAAATATTACTCACAGATCCATGTTTCCCTCTTTCTGTGGACAGTAGAATAATTCAACTGTAAGCAGTGAATACAATTAAATAAAATGGACAACAAATAATATATGGTACATTTCATCACCTGGCATACTTCACTGTATTTGTTCCCGGTGTATTTTATCAACATATAACGAAACATACATGTGTATGCTTTCAACTGAAGTGCACAAATCCCACTGCCTCTCATTATGTTGTATATTTCACCATGGAAGCCTAAGATTAACCATGTGATGTTTGTGTTTTGCAGGGAGATTCACGGTGAAACAAGAGACAATGTTATTGGTTTGCTGTGTCAACATTTAAATTCACGATGAAAGAACACTGATTTTTTTAATGAATGCATTCTTTTAAACACACACACAGTGTGATGAGGTGCTTTGCATGGTCTCCAAGCTCACAGCAAGTTGGACAGAAAATTCATACCATAAACGACTGCACGAGATTCTTGGGGTTAGAAGGGTAAGCCAGGGAAAGTCCGAGGTTGACTCGTGGTCAGTTGTGTACCAGAGTTAGAAGAGGGAAGTCATGATGTCGTCACTGTAGTTTTAATGAAGTGTAGTCAACTCTCCCTCCCAAGAGATCCTGAAGTCGGAAATACTGGGCCAGAAGGCGGATCAAAAACCACAGTACTACGCAACCCCACGCTATATATATGATTACACCGTCAGACAAATTTAATGTTGGTGCTCGCCCTGTGGAACTCCACCAGGCAGGTGCAGTGCCGGGTTCTGAGCCTCGACAGAATCCACCCCCAGCTACTGGAGGACCTCCTAGACCGTCTTGTGGAGTCAGGAGACGGCGGAGGATAGCTACTGACCAAAACCAGTTAGACAAAAAAGATCCCAAATTGCCTTTTGTCATTATGCACTGGAATGCAGAGGGGGTCAGCAGTAAGCAGGCTGGCTACAGCAAAAAGTTGGAGCTGGAAAACATCCTCTATGAAAAGCATGACAGTGTATGCTGCATCCAAGAGACCCATTTGCAGGCAGATCAGATATTTAAAGTGAGAGGCTACCAGTGCTTCAGATCTGACAGACAAGGCAGGCAAAAAGGAGGAGTACTCACCCTTGTGAAAAACAGTATCCATCCATGCGAGAAAATGTCTTATATGGATGGAGCTGAGTACCAACTCCTGCAGCTTAAGACAGACAAAGTGGAATTAGAACTCCTTAATTACTACTGTCCCAATGACAAATCGCTAAACCTCAGCTCTGTGCCAGTACCAAACACCAACTTTATTGCAGTTGGAGACTTCAACAGTCATTCACAGAGCTGGGGCTATAACCATCTCGACAATAGGGGTGAAGAGGTGGAAACATGGCAAGATGACCACTCTCTGATCCTGATAAATGCCCCCTCAGATACTCCTACCTTCTACTCCAGAAGGTGGCAGACAACGTCAACCCCAGATCTTGCCTTCTCTACCCCAGATATATCTGGAATGATAAGTAGAGAGGTGGAAGACCAGCTGGGGGGCAGTGACCATCGCCCGATTTTTCTCACTGTCCAGAATGTACCAGTTAATACAGGCCCAGTCATCACAAGATGGAACTACAAGAAAGCCAACTGGGGCCTGTACAGACACAGGACAAGCACATTGTTGTCTGCTCTCAAGGTACAAAATAGGGCTATCAATGCAATAGAAGTATTCTACAAGCTGCAAAAGAAGCAATCCCCAGAGGCTGTCGACACAACTACAGACCGTACTGGTCCAGCACACTCCAGGAATGCCAGGAAACAATGAATCAGGCTAGAAAAGATGCAGAATCCCAACCTTCACCTGACAACCACATCAAATGGAAAAAGGCTGTAGCAGTGTTCCAGAGAACTAAACTTGAAGAAAAACGGAAAAGCTGGAGAAATAAAACAGAAGCTCTAAACCTTGATAAAGATGGCAAGAAACTCTGGAGATTAGCCAAATCACTCAATCAAGAGAGTTTCTCTCCTAGACAAACAATCACGCTAAGTGATGGTGACAAAATCTTCAGAGGAAAACAAGCTGCAGATTTGTTTGCCAAAACATTCAGTGTTGAAAGAAACCGGCCCCTAATGAGGACCATCAGAGAGAAAAAGGAAAGAAAAACAAACAAGCAAACAAATAAATAAGAGACAGACAGATACTCCTGCCTCTATGAGGGAGCCATTTACCATGGGCGAACTACAAAATGTCATCTTTAGGCTTAAGTTAAAAAAGTCTGCAGGTCCAGATGAAATCAGCAACGAAATGCTAATCAACCTGACCTCATCTGCTAAAGTAAAGCTGCTGGAAATTTTCAACATCAGCTGGGAGAAAGGTTTAGTGCCTCAAGTATGGAGAGAAGCCATCACAATACCCATTTTAAAAAAAGGAAAAATTAAGACACAGGCTTCGAGCTATCGCCCAATTAGTCTCACAAGCTGTGTAGGAAAGACATTGGAAAGAATTGTAAATTCAAGACTGAAATGGCACTTAGAATCTGAGCAGATCTTGGTGCCAGAGCAGGCTGGGTTTAGGGAATGTCACAGCATAGAAGATCAAGTCACCTACCTGTCACAAGCTGTAGAGGATGCCTTCCAAGAGAAGAAAAAGGTCCTGGCGGTATGGGTTGACTTCAAACAAGCTTTTGACAAAGTCTGGAAAGATGGTCTCATTGCAAAACTGAAGAGAAATGGAATCCAAGGAAACATGCTAAAATGGATCCAATCCTTCTTACACAGCAGGAGAACTAGAGTCAGTCTTGATGGCCAGCAGAGTAGAAAAGTGTTACTTCGGCAAGGAGTACCACAGGGAGGAGTTATCTCTCCAACTCTCTTTCTTGTGTATATAAATGATCTGGTGAAAGACCCTACAGGAGTAAAAGCTGCCCTGTATGCAGATGATCTGGCACTTTGGTGTACCGATGAACACACCACAGTGGCAAATATAAGAATGCAGCGAGCAGCAGATCTCTTGATGACATGGGCAGAAAAATGGCATGTTGCCATCAACACAGACAAAACATCCACAACGCTTTTCTCTCTTTCCACCAGGGACAAAGCTGCTAGTATTCACCTAGGAACATCCTTGCTAAAGGAAGAAAGCTTCCCCACTTATCTTGGAGTAACATTTGATAAAAGGCTCACATGGAGCAAACATATAGAAAATGTAGAAGGGAAGGCCCGGAGACGACTAGGCCTACTTAGAAAATTGGCAGGTACAGGATGGGGAGCATATGGAAAAACCCTAAAGAAAGTTTATAATGGAGCGATAAGACCCCACTTGGAGTTTGGTGCAACAGCATGGTCAACAGCTGCTAATTCCCACCTACAATCGTTAGACAGAGTGCAAAATCAAGCTCTCAGACTCATCACAGGATCCATGATAACTGCACCAATCCTGAAGATGCAGAAAATAACTGCAATGCAGACATTGTCCTATAGAAGAGACACTAAAACTATGATCCAGATGGAGAAGTTTAATAGTATGCAGTCACACCCAATGAATAAAAGGTTAGATGATCTGGCATTAGGGCGTCTCAAACGTAGCAGCTTTGTCCATCGGGGGAAAAGACTTAGAAGACAGTATCAAGCTGATCTACCTATTAGAACAACACCGCTGAAACCTACCCTATACCCTGTACCTTGGGAGCAAGTCAGTGATACAATACAGATAATGACTTCAGTCAATGGATTCACAACTGGAGATGAGTCCAATGATCTTCAAAAACGAACAGCTGCTCTTAGCATGATTCATGAAAACTATCCTGAACAGTCATGGATACATGTTTATACAGATGGATCAGCAACCAGCGCGGTTAAAAATGGGGGTGCTGGAGTCTTTATTACATACCCAGGCAACCACCGCCACACAAAGTGGATACCCACTGGTAAATTCTGTTCCAACTACACAGCAGAGATTGTAGCACTAGAGCAGGCTGCCGAAATGTTACACAACACCAGTTCTGACTGCCACCAAGTGGTTATATTCACAGATGCGCTTTCAGTGCTTCAAGCCCTCAAGAGTGGCAAACTCCCTCACTTGAGATCTAAACTTGGCAAGGTGGCTTCCCAAAAGTGTACTGTACTCCAGTGGGTGCCATCCCACTGTGGTATACCAGGAAACGAAACCGCAGATAAACTTGCTAAAAAAGGGGCAGAATGTGACCAGGAAGAGAATGCAGTAACATACTATGAGAAGAAAAGGGCCATCCAGGCTATTAGAAGTGAACAGAGTCTGGCCAGAGATGACTACCACTTACTTGACCGGCATGGGCAGGTCATTGTCCTACGTCTCAGGACAGGACATAACAAACTTAACCAGCATATGCACAGGCTTCGTCTAAGTAGTTCACCTTTTTGCCCTTGTGGGCTATGTGTGCAGACTACTACAGAACATGTCCTGCAAGACTGTCCCTTGTTCAGCCCATTAAGAAAGGAATACTGGCCCAGTGAGTCACCACGTACACAAAGTTGTATGGGACTAAAAATGAACTCATTAAAACAGTCAAGTTTATCACAAGAACCTGTCTGTCGGTGTAAATCAGAAAGCGAACACAAGAAGAAGAAGAAGAGTAAATGGTTATTGTGGCATAGTTGTGGAAGTGAACAGCAATGATTGTGGTTGAATAATTGTTGTGGAATAGGAGAAATAAGCTCCATAACAAAGATTCTGTCGTACCATTTATTTTTCATTATTATTGTGCAGGCTACAATTAACTCCAGTCCCCTGCATGTATTACTTTAACTCCTTCTATCTGATTAAGCTGAGCTCAAAAGCAATAAACACACTATGGGGGGGTCTCTGTGGTGAAGTGGTCAAGCCGCCTGCCTCGAGCTCTGAAGGTCCTGGGTTTGTTTCATGGCTGCACCGTTCAGTTGAATTTTTACGGAGATACCTGGGGATCAGTGCCGGAGCTATGGAGTTTGTGCCGTGTGAGCGCTCTAGGCAGGCGGTTAGCCATTCTGTGGAAAGAAGCCGAGCCATATGGGATAAAATACGGTGCAAAGAAGTTGACCCTCTTGACTTTAACCTTTAACACTATGCATAGAAGTAATCACATTAAAAATTCAGAAAATATTTAAAATGTAGATAAATAAATTTGTAAAATCTTCTTCTCTTCTTCTTCTGTTTGCCAGAAATAAATTATTTGTATCTGCTAAGTTGTCTTTTGTCATTCATTCAGCGACCCCTAAAGTGTGGAGTCAACCAGTGTCTCTCTTGGCCAGAAGTTTTGCTTTGATATGTTGTATTTGAGTTAGTCTTGGAGGACAAGATCTGTTTTCTCAAGTGCCACGCCAATCTTAAATTTTGTGTACATGTGTCTGCGAAGTCGACTGTGCCCTGTTCTAAAGCATACAATAATGACTTGCTCTGGTCTGTCAATTATTTATTTGGTAATCATCTTATATCAGTTTTGGGGTCCTCTTATTGATTTTATCATCTTCTGTTGATAGGAAACTGGTACATCAGGTTGCTAAATATTAGTGACCTGTGTCATTTGTTTTTGTTTTAAAGGATTTTTTCTGGAAATTTCCACAGGTTCACAATCCACTTGTTCATTTTTCAACATAACAGCATGTCCAGGTTGCAAGATCTCAAGGTTATTCACTACTCTAGACCTTCAAGGAAATGTGTCTTCAGTCTTCACCTCTCTTCTTTTTATTCACTGTCTGTTACAGTCATGACATGTGTGCAGGCATTACACTAGCCAGCAGAAAGGTGTAGTGATCGCCTCCAGCTCCATTCTCAAACCAGATGTTGTATCATTTGCAAGTCATTCTAGCACTAAATGACCCATGTAATTTTGCTAAATCAGGGAAACTCCAGGCACCTCTCCTTCCTAAAACACAGCCATTTATATAGATATTCACATCACCCAGATCAGAACTGGACTAGAATGGAAATGAGGTCATGACCAGCCTTCCGCTGGCTTCAGAACTAGTTGTACACACATGTCCTAGCTGTAATTGATTCACAGAGCATGTCGAAAAAGGCAGAAACAGGTATGCTTCATGCAGAGTGGCAAACATCAAATCAGGGGTCCCAGGAAGTTAGCGTCCACTGGATATTTGGTCCAAGTAATGCCGGTGTGTTGAGAAATGAATAGATAGATAGATGCTGGTTCTGACCAGTTGGTGGTGAATTCATGCATAACAAACCTGATCTTGTAAGGGTCGCTTTGGGAATGTATGAACAGTGTGGAGGCACACACAGATCACCATGGTCGGAGGAGAATCGTACTGCGAGGATTGAGCATAGGATGTTGCAGACGATCAAAAGCTTGCTGCTGAAGATGGGGACTGAGCCTTAATAGGAATATTCCGAGTGCTGTAATGTCAATTATTAATTAAATATTCAGCAATGAAGTTATTACCAACACCCAAAGTACTCCTGTAATATAAGAGTCAACAGCTCTAAGGATGAGGTACATTTATTTTCAACAATAGGATTCATACAAGATAAACATGTACAACATCATACCTAGTCGTGACTGAGTGATTCTCCGTCTTTCCTCTTGCTCTTTTTCTTGTTTCTCCCTCTTTTCTTCCAATGCTTTCACTTTCCGTTCTTGTGCTTCTCTCTCTTCATCCTTCTGCTGCAGCTCTAAAAGAAGACACTTTATTTTGAAGGCATATTACAAAACCTTCTATTTGTTCTGTTTCCAATGTGACTAAGGGAACTGGATGAAAGGGCCAATGTTCGGAGTGGGGGCTGTAATAGCAGAAGGCATGGTACCAGGAAGGAGAGGCAGGGGCAGACCAACATGAAGATGGGGACAGAAAATAAGTGACTCCTTGAGTATAAAAGTACACAAGGTGGGAGAACTGGCGAGACCGCGATGAGAGTGACGTTCTGCAAAGGACCTGCTACATGATGATCTGTCCACTCGTTAATGTAATACACCTGTTTACTTAATAATGTAATACATTTGTCCGCTCATTAATGTAATACATCTGTTTATTCATTAATGTATTACATGTCCACCCAATAATTTAATACATCTGTCAGCCCATTAATGTAATACATCTGTCAAAACATTAATGTAATACATCTTTCCACCCATTAATGTATCCTATAGATTGCTCTGTTAAACATTCTGTCTATCCTCTAAAAACAACCTCCTATAAACTGCTCTCATAATTAAACTAGCTGCTTATCCTCTAATACAGTGGCTCTCAACCTTCCTAATGCTGCGACCCTTTAATACAGTTCCCTCAAGTTGTGGCGACCCCCAAACATTTATTTTCCTTCATAACTTCAATGAATATGTGTTTTCCAATGGTCTTAGACAAACCCTGTGAAAGAGTCGTTCGACCGAAAACAGGGTCGGGACTGGCAGGTTGAGAACGGCTGCTTTAATATGATGCCTCTTAAACTGCTCATATAATTAAACCCTCTGCTTATCCTCTAATATAACTGCCCACAAACTGCTCTCATAAATAAATCACTGGTCTATCCTCTCACATAACCCCCAACAGACTGATGTCATAAATAAAGTATAGATTTTTCTCATTAATAAACTATCCATCCATGAATGCATCCTTCATAAATCTGCTCTGATACATAAACCATCTGTCTCCAAATAGTTAAGTAAACGTATTCTAAACAAAAACTCCAATGGAGCACAGGCCCTCAACCAGCGCACGCCAAATCTTCCTATCTGTCAGGGTTCGCCCTGCTATGGGACAGTTCAGGATGATGATGAGGAATCTTGTCATCGTACCCTGCGACCCTTAGTGACACTCAATACGTGCATACACACGTAGAAAC
>CAJHNH020001846.1:458773-477346 GCA_905116865.2 Candidula unifasciata
GTTGCAACAAGTGTTTGGCTTGAGTGTGTTTGTACGGTGTTTTCCTGTCATTAGCCTATAGCAGAGCCAATGGAATCGAGCCCTAGACAGTTAGGTTTCTGACACTATCCTTTACTATTGCATGCAGATAATCTCATATCTGTTTAACCTCACGTTCTAGTTCCTTCTCTCTTTACTACCTCTTCTGTCTTTCCCACAATGTATAAAGCTCTAGCATTCCAAGTGCCAATTCTGGAGACTTTCCTAGGTGAAAGGAGGTGGGTCGGCAATCCAGACCCCTTTTGGTTTTATTTCCACGGACAGCCTTGATCCCAGCTTGGTTGGGTATCACTTGTCTCTTACACTTTTACAGTGTTTGTTGGTTTTTAGGTCTATAGCTTTTACGAATGAGGTAGCCAACCCCAAGCCCAACCCTATTCTTAGAAGGTCTTAATGACCAAGTGGTCAAGCCATTTGCCTTCAGCTCTGAATGTCATGGGTTTGCTTCATGGGCCGTTCAGTTCAAGAGCGAAATTTTTACAGAGATCTCTGGGGATCGTCATCTGAGTTATGGAGTTCGCGCTCTATGTGGCACTCTCAGCAGGTGGCTAGCCGTTCTGCAGAGAGAAACCGAGCCATATGGGATAAAACCTGGTGTAATGAAGTCGATCCTCTCAACTTTAACCTTTAACCTTTCGTTGCTTCTTGCATCATGCCTGTTAGGTGTCATTGTTCTGTCCTCCTTGTAAGGGCTCCGGTATCACACGAACAGAACCAGGTATTACATACCTGCAAGCTGCCTCTGCTGTTCTGTGGTGAGGACGCCCTCCATTCTGCGCAAATCCATCATCATCAAACGCTGGGACTCAAGGAACTGATCATTTGCCATCTGCCATGTTTGTTTCAGTGCTTCATGAGATTGCTTCTCCTCCTCCAGCAGATGACATACTGGGGAAACAATTTACGGTCATAGGGCTTAATTTGTTGGTTACAGTATAGGTGGATGTACTGTATGTGCAAAGATTTTATATTATGACAATATCAATAATTCTCACAACACCTGCTACAAATCACCATATCGTCTTGTCCCTGTCCGAGAACGTTCGGTAAAGTGCAGCAGGGGACGATCGAGGTCTGGGAGTCATGACCCAGGTCGGCCCACCTTCCAAGATTGTATAGGAATGGTAACGGGCCGGAACAATCGCCGACGAGGGATCTTTCTACTGATGATCGGTGGACCTCTGCTGTACATACTCCCCTGTGGAGTTCTTCTTAATTATTATGGACAGTGATAAGGTAAATAATGATAAAACCTAAAACTGTTCAATAACTTTTCCCCATGTGGGTCCTGTGGTGTTGCGGCTAGGTGCTCCCCTGCAGATCTGAAGGTGGTGGGTTCACTCCCTGGAGGAGCCGGACGTTTTTCAAAAATGACATTGGCTCCCATGTCAACCCTGCTTTGAGTGGGTACCAGGTGTAGTCCTGGAAAATAAAGGCAGCCGGCATGACGCTGACCACATCACCCACCTTGTGCTGTTGGTTTACAAAATATCTACCCCTATATACCCAATATGCCTGAAAGGCATGGAAAAGGGTCCTTTACTTTACTTTACACGTGAGTCCTGGAGCACCTTTTTAGAAAAGAGAAAAGATCCACTACCTCCTCCCTAATAAGCATGTCAAAGAGCATCTGCTGGAGAAGCTAGGGACAAACAACATAGGCCAGGCAAATAAGTCAGATCTGTGACATGGATGTGCATGCAAAACTCAAGACAAATGTCTTGAACAAGACCAAAGTTCAGGAATTGACAAGAAAAAGAACTTTTCTCAGAGTTAGACAGCTGGTGAATGTGAAGAAGAAGAAGACGAAGAAGAAATAGGTGTATTTTTTTTAAAGGTGGGTGTACAGTGTGTTCCTGCATACATCTAAAATAATATTTAAAAACATTGACTGTACATATTAGCTCCATTTCAACAGAATTGTGGTGAGGAATGGAAGAATGTTATGTTTCCTAAAGATAACAAGGAAAAAAACAACTTTTATTACCATTAAAAGGTAAAGATAGTATCATAGCAACTATGTGGAAGCAGCAGGGATGTGGTTTTACAGATAAATAATAAGAAACCCCGTAATGCTCTGTCTGTTCCTTGGCACTGTTCCCTCACAACCAAAGGGCCCTAACATCCAGCTTGTCATTCATGCCAGTCTCCACCTTTCTCAAAATGCTCTGTGAGTCAGTTACAATTACGACAGGTGTGTGCAGCTGATTCTGAAGCCAGCGGAAGGCTGCAGTGACTGCCTCCACCTCCATTCTCAAACTAGATGTTGTGGTATCATATGCCAGGCTTTGTTGCAGCAAGTGACGTCCATTCACCTTAGCATTCTATAAGAAGAAGAACAAATATCCTAACAAAAATTGGCTATTTGGGTGTTGTGCCTTCAAATATCCAGGTCATGATATAGTAAGATGTGTGACCCATTCTTTTCATACTCATTTATTTGTCAGAAAATTCTGAATATCTTCTTCTTTGTTCACCGGCTGTAAGCTCTGGTGGAAGGTCCTGGTTGTTCATCCATTTGGACTTTGGTTTCATGCAAGGACCTGAGTTTTGTGTGTACACCAGTTTTACTGGATTATTTGTGTGCAGCTGGCTGTTCCTTGCCTCCCTGACAGATACACTCCAACTTCAAAGGAAGTCCCCAGTTAGTCGACTCTTACGTCATGCTTGTTGGGAAGGCAGTGGGTCTTACCCCCAATGGGGCTCCGGAACCCATACAGGAAAAAATTCTGAATATGACACCCACATGGAGAGAAAAATGCAGCAGAGAAGTAAGTGGAGCTGGTCAACACTCAGTACTAAGAATAAATCAAAAAAGACATAAAATCAGACAGAAATGGACACAATCAGTATTGGTAATCTGCAATGGCTGATGCAAATGTGGACCCAGAGGCTGAATGTTGTGATGTCATTCTTAACCCTTTCACCACAGTGACCTAGAAAGATAAAAATGCCAAAACCTATATTTTTGGAAAATGATCTTCCAGAAAAAATATTCGTTTAGAAAAACAACGTTCTTCTTTATCATCCTTCGTCCGAGTGACTTCATTGGGCTGTGCCTGTTTACAAAATAGCTGTGATATTTTTGACTTGTGGCATTTTCATTGGGCATTTGTTTACCTGCTTAGCTTTCATGGTTGGTTTCATGTGACATAACCTAGCCTTATTTGTGTGGTGTCCTCTTTGTCCCTTTACGGCTGTTGTCCCTGGAGAACCCATCCAGGGCAACCACATGTAGACTGGTCAAGCCCCAGGGCAGATCACAGGCATTCCCTGCCATCCAAGGAGGCTTCCATAAATGCAGAGCTGACACATAATGCTCTAGTCAGGACCCGGAACTACAAATACCACACCGGACTTAGGAAAACCAAGAAAAGGAAAATCAGGTGTGACTTCCCACCACAAAGAATAGGACCCTAAATAAGAGAGCCAAGGAACCTTCCTTCATATTGCAGGCCCATGGGCGGCTGACAAAGGATCACGTTTGGAATTTGTATTTCTCCAATTGGAATTGGATTTGGAAAAATGTTTTAGTCGTGGGCTCACCCATGGAATCATCACATCCTGCAATTGATTGCTTAACCTCCCATCCGTATATTGAACGTTCCACTCAACAAAACAGAAGAAAAAGAACAAACAAACAGAAGAAACGATAAAAAGCACACTAAAGTGTTTGAACTCACCTTCCTGTAACTCGGTATTCAATGCGTCTGCCTCATCCTGTGCAACACATTTCTGTGTGCTCAGAACAGCAACGTACATTTCCAGGTCTGTACGAGCTGCTTTCTCTGCTTTAAGGTAGCCCAGGAGCTTTTCAACCTGGTGAAACAGAAAAGTTATTCACAAATTTAGGCGGTGCCTGGTAACAGAACATCACTCTCATCACAACGAGCCTGAAGTTTCTCTTTCTCCAGCTATTTCTTCAGCACTATGTGCTTTCATCATCAAAACACATTCCCAGCCAATGCATGATCAACATCTTGTATCCACCTTCGCAGAGGTCTGTCTCCGTCTCATTTTCCCCAAACTGTACCTTCCATCACTGCTGCTCTCTCCAGGCCACTGTGACATTTGACATGGCCTAAATACCTCAGCTCTCGGGGAAAAGATACTATGATAACAGTCCTTACTTACCACTAATCTATCTATCGTAAAATCATCCAGTTGCGGATTTTGGAATAAACAAATTTTCATTTTCAAAGGGTCAGAAATTGCGATGCAGGTCCGTCCGTCTTACATTCGGCTCTTCCAAACACCCTCTTACACACACAGCAGTTGTATTTTATCAATAAAGCATGTTATGTTCATAAAACAATATGCAGCATATTATATTTAAACAAAAAACACAAAAGCATGGATGGTAAAATGCATGTGCACATAGGCGCGTGTGCATGTGCACACACTTGCAGACCCACCCACTAACACACACACAAAAACATACATATACATACACACGTGAATACACACATATGCGCACACACAAACAAGGTTTCAGCTGATTTTTCTTTAGTATTCTATGCTATGGGATCCTTTCCATACAGTGTATAGAAACCAGACTAGCAATTCTGTCATTTCTCATCAACATTTGTCGCAGGGTTTCTTAGAGAGTCTTGCTTCTTCAAAAGACCAATTTTAAGAATTAGTCATTTGGAACATAAAACTAACAAATATGTCACAGATGAAATAAACAAATTTGCAGGACATCAGGAGCCTCTATTGTCAGTGGTGAAATGTTGTAAGCTGGCTAGGTTCAGGCACATGGTGAGACATGAATCGATTGCAAAGACTGCACTTCAAGAACACTGAGGGAAAAAAAGGGAGGGGGGGGGGGCGGGGTGGGTTAGGGGGTTGTAGTCGTAGAAGAGGAAAGCAAAGAAGAACCTGGAATGATAACATCAAGAATTGGACAGGACTAAGTTATTATACTTATAATTCAAAATAGGCGTATCAGCCATGTGCACCTGTGGAAAAGTTCCCCTGACAGCAGAGCATGTACTCCAGGACTGCACCGATTTTGACACATAAAGGTAAACCTTTTGGCCAGAAAGAACAACAGTGGAACGTAAACTCTATTGACCACTGAATGAACTAACAACGACAGTGAAATTGATACAAGAGACAAAATTGCTGATATAGACAACTTATTTCAGGCGAATGAAAGAAGAAGAAGAAGAAGTTATTATACACTTGTTCATCAAGTGGAAGACAGAGAAAGATGGTGGGTTTTTTGTGCTAGTGCTTCCATCAATATACCTCCAGAACCCCAATAAGTCAAGGGTTATGTTATGTTATACAAAAAAAGCCATGTCTATAACAAGGGTTCTTGCTGCACCTAACATCTCACCACATCTCTAATTTCACCATACTGCCAACTTTCCGAATATCAGTGACAATAACGTCAGCAAATTTAATGACATTTCCACTGACATTTGCAACTCTGTGTGTCTGATCCCTTCCCTCTTGCAGCAACAGATGCCTCAGAAGCAATCATAAGCTCTAAATTTTTGTACACACAAAACTCAAGCTCTGGAACAAGACCAAAGTCCAGAAGTGGATGAGCAACCAGAATTGTCAGCTCAAGTTCACAACCACTGAGCACTAAGAAGAAGAAGAAGAAAAAGAAGAAGAAGCAGCAGAAGAAGAAGAAGACATGCTTACCTTCTCCTGAAGATCTGTTATGGAGTCCAGATCTGGCAATGAAGGTGATGATCTAGAATCTTGTGTTTTAGTTTCTGGACCGCCCTGTTCCACACAAGAGATTTTTTATTTTACAAAGACATTTTAAAATGAGTGCAGAAAAGTGTTATATATTAAGTATAAATCTTCTTCTTCTTTCGTTCGTTTAAATGAAATAGATTATCTACATCCGCAAGGTTGTCTCTAGTATAAACTTCACTAACTTTTCCAATTCACTCAGTGACCCATAAAGCTTGACTTGCACCAGTGTTTCTCTTGCCCTGATATGTTGTATTTGTAAGATGTGATCTGTTGTCTCAGGTGCCAATACACACGTACATGTGGCTGATACGTGATTTTTCAGTAAACTTGGTTGGTGATGGTGCGTCACGTGTCTTCTTCTGCTTCATCTTTCGGTTGAATGTTGAATTGAGAATGGACATCACAGCACTCTGGACACTCTCATAAGTGCTTAGTCCCCATCTTCAGCAGTTTGTGAAAAATTCCAATTCCGATAGTACCAGTAACCGTCTGATTGTATATTTGTCTCACCCTCTCCCTGAGTGATGAGAGTCGGCCAGATCCCCAGGACCTCTGAAGTGATGCTTGCCACTCTGCATGAAGCATGTCTGTTTTACCCTTTCTCAACATGATCTGTGAATCACAGCATGTGTGTACAGATGATTCTCAAGCCAGCGGAAGGCAGCAGAGACTGCCCCAACCTCCATTCTCAAACTAGATTTTGCTATTTCATATACAAGGCCTTGCTGCACTAGGCGAGTCCATTCGTTTTTGCTATGAACCCCCTTTCACTTTTTCTACCTTACAACACAGCCATCTGTACAGACAATCACATCACTTGGGCGGGAATTGTTGTGAATCATTTGTTGAACTTCTGATTCTGCAGCACCAACTGGCCAGTCCCTGCACTCACGACCTAAAGTTATTAGAATCCTAACAAGTCTTCTTCTTGCTTGGACACTCTGACCAACTCCTCTCCTCACCCAAATTTATCAAACCTGTCTAATTGTGTCTTCAGCTTGCGCCATCCAAGACCTTTCTCTTTCAGTCTGTAACCCTTTGCTCTACCCAGGGCTTCATGCAGAAGGTGCTTCTCTGAGATATGACTTTGCCTGCAGAACTTTGAACCTATCTGCAGTAGTAGGCAGCGCAAGTGTATATCACATACATACCACCGGGGTATCTCTTGTGCATCCCAGATTTACCTGCATGGCTTCATGCTGCATGCTGACTTCGAAGGAAGCTCCCAATTAGTTGACTCTTATTATACGCTTACTGGAGTGGTAGTGGGTCTGTTCTTTCTTTCCCTACAATGGGGCCCCGGACCCCACATGGGAATCTTGGCTCTCAAAAAGGCATTGGGTGATGAGGGAACTCCCTGAATGCTATTTTTAATACTTATATTTGCCTTCTAAGCATCCTACAGAAGCACAAAGGACTAATGGAATTTAACCCTTTGGAGACGACGTGGCCGAAATATTGGCCCAACAAAAAGTAGCTAAAAGGACGACTGGGCCAATCGGTCAGCTCTATAAAACAGTAGCTTTAATATTGGCTGAAAGTTTTCGTACCAGCCAATCAGACTGCTTCTCGCATTTCTTGCAACATGTGGGCTGTTCATTGACAGCTTCCGAGAAAGTTTGATGTGTTCTGTAATTTTACATCAATTTTTTTCTGGGGTTACCTGTGCCTAAAAATGGCAAAAAGGACTGTTGCGTCATAGCAACCGAAACACGGCTGGAGGCAGGAAATTTAGCAGAACCATGCGCCAGACGTGCTTCCAAGGGCCTTACTTCGCAAAACACAGGTGTTAGGTTCATCAATAAAAAATTCACCCAAATTTTTCAGGTTAGTTATGTTTGTTCAAAAGTTTAAAAAGAATTGCTTGCAGAAATTATGCAAATCAGAATAGTTAATTTAAATAAATGTTGAGATTTCAGTTTGATTCCTTAATATTCTGTTAGTTCATTCAATTTCCTACACAAACATATATAGTTGTATATATATATGTTAATTAAACGTTTAATTTTTAAAATAATTTTCTGTACATAAAACTATGAGAATCCCCTCCTGAAGGCTTCATATTCTTGGCATCAAAACTCCAAAAGGCTCCGTTTCCAAAGGGTTAACTAAATTTTTTTCAAGAGCAGGTCACTGCTGACAAGGCCATATAATGATATTTAGGGGACCAGAGTCCCAACAAGAAGTGACTAGATTGAGCCTTCTTGGGGTGACAGGGTTAATGAGGCTGGGGTGACATGTTTAATGAGGCTGGGATGACAGGGCTAATGAGGCTGGGGTGACAGGGTTAATGAGGCTGGGATGACAGGGCTAATGAGGCTGGGGTGACAGGGCTAATGAGGCTAGGGTGACAGGGTTAATGAGGCTGGGGTGACAGGGTTAATGAGGCTGGGGTGACAGGGTTAATGAGGCTGGGGTGACAGGGTTAATGAGGCTGGGGTGACAGGGATAATGAGGCTGGGGTGACAGGGATAATGAGGCTGGGGTGACAGGATTAATGAGGCTGGGGTGACAGGATTAATGAGGCTGGGGTGACAGGGTTAATGAGGCTGGGGTGACAGGGTTAATGAGGCTGGGCTGACCCAGGCCAGTTAGAGAAATTTACTATTTCTTTACTGAGGATGGAACCTGTACTAGTCTTTATCTTTTTCATGTTCACTGGCTGTAAGCTCTATCAGAAAGTTCTAGTTGTTCGTCCACTTCTAGACTTGAGTCTTGTTCCAGAACCTGATGTTGCATGCACATCCATTTTACAGATATAACTCTTTTGTTTGCAGACTGTTGGTTCCTTGCCTCTCAGGCTGATGCACTCTGACTTCAAAGGAAGCCCCCAGTTAGTCAACTCTTAGGACATTCTTGTTGGGGAGACAGTAGGTCCATTCTTGCTTCCTCCACAAAAGGGTCCTGGAACCCACACGGGGAAGCCAAAGAAGTGTCTTTGAAGGCAAGTAAACCAACCACTTCACCAGACATTGTTTAACACACACAACAACAACAAAACCTGAACAATACAGCATACCTGATGACCATCGCTTTTCTTTAGAGTTGCTGCCAGTTTGGCTTCTGTCTCTTCCAGTTTGGCCTTCAGTGACTTGATCTCACTCTCAAGGGGAACGACCACAGACTTCAAGATCTGGGCATCTTCTTGGGCCTACACACAAATAGGAAGTAGTCACTAAAATTTATTATAATCAACCATTTTCTTCTTTCCTTCTGTTTTTCTTCAACTCTTTCAGTCCCAAGGAACACATGATGCTATAATTGGTTCCTACCTAGAGGGCCAATGAACGCATGATGTGTCACTTTTAAGTCTCTCTTAGCTATCCATTGGGCCTCTGATACTAAACCCCTTGAGACCGAAAGAGTTAATTCATTGTTTCTTTGTCACACCTCTTTAACTAAGTTAAGAATCAACACCACAACCCTTCAGCCATTCCCACAGGAGCTCTGTCTCTAATATTCAGTAGCCAGCATAGAATTCCAATACCAATGGTTTATAATTTGTATATATCACATACCCGCCCGAAAAAACAAACAGCAAACACCCAAACAACTGACTAAAGAAAGACAGTATGCCACACATTTTCAACAAAGAACAGAACCTGCAGACTTATTGCACACATTGCACAGTCAAGAGCCTGCAGAAGCCACTAAGTGTCCCAGCCAAACCGCACCTGAAACACCTGAGCACATACTGCAGAACTGCACCCTACAGCAAATTTAAAAAAAAAACAAAAAAACTGTGAGATAAAATATGTACAGATAGAAGAAGAGGTATCCAGGACAAAGTTTAGGGGAAACCCTTCAAGACTTGCTGCTGACTTGCCAGTTCATGAAGGCAACACAACTGATAACCTGAGCATATGAATAGAAAAGAAGCAGTCCGTAAGCCAATCAGCAAATCCATACATTATTAGGTTTAAAGAAAGTTAGTCAGCATATATTAGCCTGTCAATTAGTCATAAATCATTCCGTTTGTTAGTCCACAAGTCGGTCAGGAGGTCAGCAAGCAGATCAGCCAGTCTGTCATTCTATAAATCAGTCAGCCAATATATAAATCAGTCAGCCAGTCTGTCATTCTATAAATCAGTCAGTCAGTCTGTCATTCTAAAAATCAGTCAGCCAGTCTGACATACAAACATAAACAATACATACAAATATTCAAACATAATTTTATCATTTACTCATCCCACCCCCCCCCCCCTCCATTCTGACTCATACAAAAGAGACTCACATTTCTTCTTTTCATCTAATTTAACTTTCTGATTCTAAAACATGCAAACATGCAATACAAACTTACTGATCTCATTAAAAATGCAAACAGAAACATTAATGTGCACACATGCACACCCACACATACAATACAAACTTACTTTTCTCATTCTCAAAACAAACACATACACAATACAAACACACTTTTCTCAGGCAAAAAACACACACAAATACACAAGACACTTATTTGTCTCATCCATAAAACACAATACAAACTAATTCTTTACATTAAAAAAAAAAACACACATGCAACAAAATACAAAACTACTGTTTTCATCCACACAAAACACAATATAAACTTACTTTTCTCATGCTCTCCTCTAAATTCTCATGTTCTGTGCTTGTACCGACTGTGTTCACACCTCCCACACGTTTGATGGACTTGGCCACGGTAGACAGAAAACTCTCCCTGCAGGAGTACAGTTATAATGCTACATCACAGATAGAAAACTCTCCCTGCAAACGCACAGTTATAATGCTACATCACAGATAGAAAACTCTCCCTGCAGGAGTACAGTTATAATGCTACATCACAGATAGAAAACTCTCCCTGCAAACGCACAGTTATAATGTTACATCACAGATAGAAAACTCTCCCTGCAAACGCACAGTTATAATGCTACATCACAGATAGAAAACTCTCCCTGCAGGAGTACAGTTATAATGCTACATCACAGATAGAAAACTCTCCCTGCAGAAGCACAGTTATAAAGCTCCATCACAGATAGAAAACTCTCCCTGCAGAAGTGCAGTTACATCACAGATAGAAAACTCTCCCTGCAAAAGCACAGTTATAAAGCTATATCACAGATAGAAAACGCTCCCTGCAAAAGCAGTTATAAAGCTATATCACAGACAGAAAACTCTCCCTGAAAAAGCACAGTTATAAAGCTACATCACAGAAAGAAAACTCTCCCTGCAGAAGTAGTTACAAAGCTACACCACAGAAAGAAAACTCTTCCTGCATAAAGTATGCGTGCGGGTGCGTGTGTAATATGTGTTCTCCTATAGGCAACAATGAAATGAGGTGATGTGGTAAACTTTATTATTAAACAGCTTTCACAATCTGGGGCCCTATATCCTCAGAAGGCACCCACCTTCCCCCCTCAATTTTTCCCATACCATCTAAAATAGTCGTTTACAACCCGGGGGAGGGGACAAATAAGTTTCAAGTGGGTTGTCAATTTTAAAACTAAACGCATTTGTACTTATAATTTGTTATAATAACAATTTTTTAAATTTAATTACAAATAAAATATTAACTCACAACAAAAAGCCAAAAACATTTTTGTTTCCATTAAAATCTTATTAATATGATAATATATGAATTTAATTACAGATTAAGAATAACATAACATAACCTTTGACCCGTTAGGGTCATGGAGGTACTAGCACAAGAAACATGCCATCTTTCTCTGTCTTCCACTTGATGAATAAGTGTATGATAGCTTAGTCCTGTCCATTTCTTGATGATGTCATTCTAGTTTTTCTTTGCCATCCTCTTCTCTGACCACCCTCGAATGTTCTCTGAAGCAGTTTTTGCAATTAAGTCTCACCACGTTCCCGAACCAAGCTAGCTAGCGATATTTCACCACTGCCAAGAGAGGCTCCTGATGTCATGCAAATTTGTATACTTTGTCTCTCTGAGAGATTTATTAGTTTTTTGTTCTAAATAACTAATTTGAAAAAGTTTAAAAACTACTGATCTAAAAGGTAGTAACATAAAGGCAGTTATTTATGGGTTTTTTTTTTCAGGATAATTACCTAGTTTTTCTTGTGTAGGACTTTTACTTAGAAATCTTACCTTTCTTGACTGAGTTTAGTTCTCAGCTCCTGTATCTCCTCCTCATAGTTCTCATTAAGTGAGACCAGTTTGTTCCTCTCAGACTCAAACTGGGCAGCTGTGTTGTCAGAAGCTGTCTCAGATGCCTCTGAAATGAGAAATAATTGTGTCAGGAAACTGACCCAAGATCCAAAACTAACAACTATGTCAGCTATGCAACAGATCCAAGATTAACAACTGGGTGAGATATGCATCAGATCCAGTATTAACAACTAGTTGAGCTATGTGACAGATTATAGATTTTCATTCCTGTGGGCTATGTAAACAGATTACAGATTTACATATGTGTGAGCTATGTAACAGATTATAGTTCAACAACTGTGTAAGCTTTGCAGTAGATCCAAGACTAACAAATGCATGAGCTATTAAGAGATCCAATACTAACAACTGTGTAAGCAACGTAACAGATCCAAAATTAACAACTGTGTGAGCTATGTAACAGATCCAATATTAACAACTGTGTGAGCTATGTAACAGATCCAATACTAACAACTGTGTCAGCTACGTAACAGATCCAATACTAACAACTGTGTCAGTTACGTAACAGATCCAATACTAACAAGAGCTATGTAACAGATTCAGGTTATGTTATGATGTTGATTCTTCAATCAGTAATCAGATAATGACATGCTGATAACACAGTGGATGAATGATAATATAATGATGAGTCTATACTGATGATGTTATAAAGATACATCCCATATCAGGATGATCTCACCTCTCAGTAGCTGCTGCAGGCTGACAACTTCCTGCTGATAGTTTGCAACGATACTGCTGATCTCCTCCTGCTTGTTGCCCTCGGACATGGCTGCTGCTGTTCTCACTCCCTCCAGCTCCCAGCGAAGTTTGTTCATTTCCTCTCGCATGCTCAGCAATTCTTCCTCGAGTGCTTTTACCTTCACTTCACATTCCTGGCTCTTTTCTCGCTCCTTTTTCAGTTCATCTGTTGAATTCAACAATAATGCATTTCATACATAGGCAAATTTACATCAAATTAGTTGAGTTGAGTTGAGTTGAGAATTGAAATCTAAGCACTTGTGGCATTCCCATGTGTGTTCCTCCTCATCTCCGTCCGAAGCATGTGCATGTAGTCTAAAACAGTTACCACATGCGAGGCCGTTTGTACGAGTGCCTGGAATCTGTAGCTTTCTCCATGGTCATGCTTGACGTAGTTGTCTGGTGAGCGCCGCTATTCCCTTGTATTGTTTTCCCCATCCTTGATACTGTGAATGTCCATGATGATTTTGACCCACGCTTCACTGACTTATCTGTGACGTCTTCTGGGCGTGAATGCTGATCAATCAGTCGCTATATCTCAGCATCGACGGTGGCAGGTGTCTGACTCCTGCATTACCTCCCAGTGTCATGACGACCTTAGATAAGTCATGCATTTATACTTGGGTATCCCTCCATTCTTTTTCTGGACTGAAGTTGTAAAGTGCCGCTATCAACAAAAATAAATACATACAGCATTCATCCGAGTTTTAAATAAGGTATCTCAGAGATAATAAAGTTGTTAATTGCAGCAGCAGACGTCAACAATGATAAACAGATACTACAATAATCATAGTATTAACTGTCCAAGAGTTAATAAAGTTGTAAATTGCAGCACATAACAACAATGATAAACACACACTACAACAATCAGAGTTTTAAGCAGAGTTTTAATTGCATAAGAGTTAATTATATTGTAAACTGCAAGACAATCACTGATGGTAAAAACATATTACAATAATCAGTTTTCAAATCTGAGAGTTAATCAAGCAGTAAACTGCAGTAGATAATATTGTGAAGAGAATTACCAAAGGTGAGGACTGTTTACAATCAGTAACACTATTTCCTGTGTGCGTTCTGGGGCACTATTATAGGGGAAAACAAGAATAGACCCACTGCCTACCCAAAAGCTTGTCGTAAGAGTCGACTAATTGGGAGCTTCCTTCGAAGTCGGGGTGCATCTGCCTGAGAGGCAAGGAACCAGCAGTCTGCATTCAAATGAGTCAGATCTGCAAAACGGATGCACACGCAACACTCAGGTTCTGGAACAGGACTGCAGTCCAAAAATGGATGAACAACGTGAATTTTCCGCTAGAGTTTACAGCTGGTGAACACGAAGAAGAAGAAGTACTGCTATATGGAGCAGAAATATGGAGAACAACTAAAACATTTACAAATAAACTAAAAACACTCACTAACTGGTGCCTGCTCAGATAGAGGGAATTAAACGGTTTGATAGAATCACTAGGGCTGAGCTTTAGGAGAGAACTAAACAAGCTGCACTAGACCCAGAAGTGAAGAAAAGAGGCTAGAGGAGGTTAGGAAATGTGCCAAAGAGAATTATGAAGAGAATTACCAAAGGTGAGGACTGTTTACAATCAGTACTGCTATATGGAGAAGAAACATGGAGAACTCAAACAGTTACAAATAAACTAAAAACACTTATTAACTGGTACCTGCACAGAGTTGAGGGAATTAAACGGTATAATATAATCACTAAGGCTGAGCTTTGGGAGAGAACTAAACAAACTTCAGTAGAACCAGAAGTGAAGAAAAGAGGCTAGAGTAGGTAGGGAGATGTGCTAAGAAAACTCAAGAACAAAATAACTAGAATGTCTTTGCAATGGAACCCAATGGTGCATAGAAATAAAAGCAGACCAAAAAAACAGACAGAAAAGGGAGCCAGAGAGTGAAGTTGAAAAGATGGGGAGGACATGAGATGAGCTTCATGCAATAACAAAATACACATTGGTTGAAGGTCTATGTTCCATTAGAGGATAAAAGGCACAAGACGTGGTGTCTGCTTACCTTCCTTTTGTAGAAAAAGCTCCTTAAATTTGGCCCGTTTCAATCCAAAATCTCTCTCTAGATCAGCTTTCTCCTTTTCCAACCGATGTAACTTTTCTTCAAGATCATTCTCTGAAGAGTAGCACACACAGACACAAAAAATGATTGAAAGGTCAAACACTAAGACTTCCCGTGTGGGTTCCATAGCTTCATTTTGGAGAATAAAGAACAAACCCACTGCTCCCCAGCCAGGCATGTCGAAGAGACTAATTATGGGTGTTTCCTTCACAGAGTCTATTTGCCTGACAAACAAGGAACCAACAGTCTGCATACAAATAAGCCTGATCTGTAAAATGAATGTGCAAGTAAAACTTAAGTTGTGGATCAAGACTAAACTGAAGGAGTGAATGAACAACTAGAACTTACTGCAGGAATAAGAGGATTACTGATTTAAATATCAGCATCATAACACATTAACGTAGAAGCTCCCTCCCGCAGCAAATATCTGGAGTAGATGAATATTTCAGAAGAAATAAGGGATAAATGACAGAGGAAAGAGAATAGTGATCTATTAGGTTAGTTGTTTCACTGTGTGTGCTTTGGGGCCACATTTCCGTGGGAAAAGAATGGACTCTATTCTTCTTCTTAAAGTCTATGCCATGTGGCATCTGTAGTCATGTCTATCTGCAACCTTCTGTCTCGTGTCCCTTTAATCAACTCTGACACAGAATGAACAAATGAAGAAACTTTATTTTCAAATTGTTACATTTTGGGCTTGCAGACCTGTCTTAAGGTGGAGATGATCCTCCATGCCACGATGTCAATCTGTCCAGTATCTTTTCTCTTGATCTCCCTCTGCCTCTCCTCTTCTCCAACTGTCCTACTGTCACGATGTACTCGTTTTCTCCTATCATCACATGACTACAAAATGTAGATTGCCTCTGTCTGATGTGGGCAATCAGTTCTTTCGTGAGTCAGTTTCTTTCAAGACATCCTCATTACTCTTTTTTATCTGTCCAGTGTATTTTTATCATCCGTTTAAAAAATCCCATCTCACTACCCCCTTAATAAGCATGTCATATGACTTCCGTTTTCAAAACGGTGAATAGCAGCGGTGTTATTTTTAATGGTTGTGATATCTCTTAGACTGTTCTGTCCCTTATCACTGACTGCTATTTTGTGCGCATATCTAATGGGGATACTATGTGTTTTTCATTAGAGCAGTGTGTATTGTGGTTGTGCTATGTGGGGTCAGGATAATGACCAATAGATCTGGCAACCTAGACTACACTGCCTTGCAATGTTGTAATCGCGGTGGCCCACTATCCAAGAAGACAGAATCTCGTCACCAGGGGACTGCAACTGTCTAGAAAGCAAACTCGATAGCAGCTATCCCCAATAATGGAATAAATCAACTATTTTGTGTGTGTGGGGAGGAATCGACACACACAGTTAGCTCAATGACCATAGATACAACAGGTGACTAATAAGGGTTTGTAGAGATTGGATGTGTTGTGCCGAAAAGAGCACATAAAGCAGCCTAGCTGAAAACCACAACAAACAAGATAAAGGAAGAAGAAGAAGATAGTTGCCACTCTAGTGTACTAAATCCATTATTCTTTTTTTCACCTGTTCTCCCTAAGGAGATCCTAGCCCATCAGTCTGACTCATTCATGCTCCATCCTCCAAGGCAGCATCTATCTCAGTGTGTCCATGCTCAACGCACCCAGTAGGAGTTGACTGGCATCTCTTGTTTCTCTGCTCTGCAGCATCTTTCTGCACTCATCATCCGGTAACGTGCCGTTGGGTCACCAGTTTCTGTTGACTGATCAGCTCTCTCCACCTTAAGCGGTCAGTGCGATGGACTTCATGGTTGCATGCCTGAGGCCTGTCCAGTCAGGTTCTGTAACCAGGTCTTTCTTGGTCTGCCTCTTCTCCTCTTTCCCTCTACTGAGCCCTTCAATATTGTTTTTGAGAGGCCGTTAGATCATATTACATGTCCATACCACTGCATTTTTCACCTTTTCACTGTAGTTAAACGAGGTTCATATTTGCCAGTGTGCTGTAAAATTGTATGGCGAAACTCTTGTTCTATCAGGCACGATATCTATCTGCATTGCCCTCATTAAATTCCCATTTCCAACCGGCGGTTGATCATCCCTGACTCCCTTGTCTCAACATCTCTGGAATACAGTGCATTCAGTATGACTGCCCTATCCATACATCTTCCTCCACAACACTGCAGACACAGCCAGTCATTCGGCTCTTTCATCTCTGTCACAACCCTATTAAGTACAGTCAGTGTACCACACCGTAAGGTGTGCACCCAGGGTTGACACAGAGGTCAGGGCCGTCACTGGTCGAGTCCGTTCTGTGATCGCACGGCGAAACCAGCGCTCAGGATAAAGCAAGAAAGCTTGAACTGTGTTTTAGTAACACGATGACTGCTTCTGGGACTGAGCTGGGGAACGGGGTTAAGAGACACGAGGTAGAAGGAAGAAGGGACATTCGGTGTGCGTCGGTCAGGAAGAGAGGACGTTTAGTGACTGGATAGTTTATGTTATAGTATTAAAGTTAGGATATATTTCTGTTAGTGACTGGATAGTTTATGTACAGTTTTGTGTTAGGATAGGATAGTTCTTGTGTAGAGCATTTATGTATATGTGCTGTGAGAGAGTGGCTAACCTGGACACTCTGACCCTGCACTAAGACAGAGACTGTGACAGTTTGATTGGGTCAGCGTGGCGATAGAAGAGAGCGTATCCTGCCGGATTGTGGTTTGTACACCAGAGTATTGCCTGTCGCACGTACTGGGGACGGGGCGATTGTAAAGCCCGTCCAGCCAGAGGGTCCAGGCAATAGGTGGCCACACGGCGGGAAGTCAACTGTCTATGTATTACCTGTACTTCCAATAAAGATTGTCGTGTGTGCTCTGTGTGCGTTCGGGTTCAGTGTGTGTTGTAGGTTAGTCTGTCTGTCATAGGCCTAGTTAGCGAGCCACGGACCGGCAAGGTCATACCAGAGGTTTGTGACAGATTATGGGAGCGTTCGTCCTTGGGAATTGAATCTATAGTAGTAGCTAGATAGTAATAGTTGTCCGCGTTAATTGTGAACCCAATGTGCTTGTACTTATTTGTCTAAATAGGAGACATAGATTAGTTTGTATGTTTAGCTGACTGATTTATTTTTCTTTAAGTTTTGTCGTTCACTATTGTAGGGCTAACGTGATTGAGTTAATCCCTTAATTTTGATGTTGCTATCGAGTAAGTTTGTGATGGCGTAGCTGAGTTAATTCTCTTAAATATTGCATCGTTGTCCGGGCCTACTCTTAATTATTGATAGCGACATCGGGGTTGGCTTGGGTCACCCGTAGTGCTATAAAGTGATAGTTTGTTATCGTTTTCGTATTTGTTCCGACTGATTGTAATTAATAATGACTAAATGTGATAGGGCTGCGTTTGCGTCGTGACAAGTTAGTGACGTAGAGGAGAAATAGTTTAACGGACAGTAAAAAGGGTGAGGAAGGTCAAGATTGTGTGCTGTTGTGTGGTTGCTGCCGACACCAATCAACCGAGGCCTGTCGATCTCGGTCATCACCTCATCCTCATCATTCTTTCTGTGGGAGGCCAAGAATCAAGGACTGGAGAGAAGATAAGTTTGTTTTTGCTTTTGGTGTATTGTTGTGGTCTGTTCTCCAGCCCTCGAGGGTTCTACGCAATTGTATTTGAGCCCCTGGCACCGTTCATTGTCCTTCTCATTTCTCGTCTGTCCTATTCATCATTTACGTTATTTTTGTGGGTGGTTGGCAGGGCTAGTCTTGTGTTGTCCCTAGTTGTCTAGTGTTGCTAGGTTAACATAAGATTACGTGTCAGCTATATTGCGATTCTAGTCTCGTCTGCAACTCGTTGTGCAGCCGGGTC